>RJWM01003557.1:97305-111962 GCA_004363535.1 Dasyprocta punctata | reverse complement strand
AAAAAAAAAAATAATAATCAAGCCACTTTAGGAAGAAAATCAGAGAGAAAACAAAATCAGAGTAAAATCACTGTTTGAATATGTCACTCAGAGCCATGAAAATGTTCTATGTTTGTGAGAAATCTAAAGTCCTTGGCATCCTTCCTAAGATCCTTTCAATCTGGTCCCAACTCTACTTGGCTTTTTAAATTTCTATTCAAATCGATTTATCCTTTTCATGTTTCCTTTGCTTAAAATGCCAATTATCCATTTTGACTACTTGTAAAATCCTCTGTCCACTTCTTACAAGGTTAAATTCCGGTATCTAGTACCTCTTAAGAAATCTTGACTTTTTTTTTCCCCCTGTTGATTTTATGTAACCTCTATTCTCATGGTCAGATGCAATTAGAAAGTTTGTTCTACACTTAGTCCTTAAGCAGCTTGTAAATTTACTTGAGATAAGCCCTAGCACCTCAACATCTCTGAATCACTAGGTACTCAGAAACTTCCTGCTGCATACAAGTAATTCCATAAATGATTGATTGGATGAATGAATGAATAAATAGATGAATGAATGAATTACATGAAGTCAGATGCTGTTGAGAATAAAAATGAGTAATTGCTTTTAATCTAGCAGAGATGAGGACTAAGTGAAAGCTATTTAAGCATTATTTCAGAATTTAAAAAGACATTTTCCTTGATTTAGTTGACTGGAAAGTAAATTGACTTGCTCAAATAATCCTAGAATTGCCTAACCATATAGTATAATAAAACATCACAAGCACATATTCAAATTATGGGACCCAGCAATGCAACTAAAATGCATCTCCTCATCTGTGGTTATTATTCTGAGTCACAGAGTGCCACGAATTAAATATTCTTGCCAGGGTACCTCCCTGGTACAGCCTCTCTGCTTCAGCCCTGATGTGTCACTCATGTTAAAGTCTTCCAGTAAGTCGAATGAAGTTTCCTACAGCATTAAGAAGCATATTTCACCAAGATTCTGAAGTCAACTGCTTTTTGTTTTTTGAAGTACTAGTTGCCCAGATGTCTTTGGATAAGGTTTCTGGCACAAACTTTTTCAGGAAATAGGGAAAGAGGAACACCTATTTCATATTTGAAATGAAACACACACACACACACACACACACACACACACACACAAGAACACTGCACAATAACAAAAACCAAATGGTTGGCTAGTGATGATGTTCGAGTCACGTCACTGTGATTTTATTTTGCTCATAGAGGAAACCGTGAATTTGAAGGTATTACAGAGCAAATAATTTAGATGACTCAACTTAATTTAATAGGCTTAGAAAGAAACATGCCAATGTTAGAAGGATACAACTACTTATTTTCTGTTTCTGTTTCTAGTCATAAGTAAAAAATTTAACAGACACAGGTTTACAGTAGAATAAAAAACAAGTTACCCATTTCTGCCTGTGAAGAGCATAACATTGGAGTCAAATATACATCAGGAAATTAAAAATTATTGAACTACTGAATTTGTTGCCTAAAAGAGTTAGTCCTATAGGTTACCATCACTGACTTGTCATACATTCTCTTGAGTGCATAAATCTTAATGAAATTGTTGTAAATCAAGAAGTTCTAGATAATTTACCACCCCTGATTCCTCAGAATAGAAGGGATGAAGAGTTGATGATGCGTGCTTTGATATTACCCTAAAGCTTATTTGAAATTGTATAATTAACTTTTTTTAAAAAACATCATTTTTTAATTTTCTTTTTTTCTTTTTGCGTCACTGGGGATTGAACTGACAACCTCGCGCCTGTCAGGCAGGCCCTTAAGTCACTGAGCTAAACTCCCAGCCCTGGTTTTTTGAGACAGGGTCGCACTATGTAGCTCAGGCCAGCCTTGCACTCACGTTGTAGCCCAAGCTGGCCTTGAACTCACAATGCTCCTCCTACCTCAGCCTCCCGAGTACTGGGATTAAAGGCATGCACCACCACACCTGGCAATTTTCTTATAAAAATTTGGTTTTTTTTAAGCATGGAACAATTTTTGAGTTATTTATTACCCAGTAAACTTGGTAGCATCTTCCAAGTGGGTGTGCTTTATTTATATTGTAGCTTTAGGATGAATTATTTTATTAGGGAAGAAACTTAGCATATATATCAGAGGCAGAAATCCAGACTCTCTCCTATTCTCAATCTCTTAGTGACATATCTTTCTTGTTAAAAAATAATCTTCAACAGCTAGCAAAATTTATTGTTACTGTTATAGTGAGATATGATATCTTAATGTTTATCCAACTTACAGACATATCAAGATAATACCATAAGAGGTAAATATGCCAAATGTGAGGATTACAGAAAAATAATGAGTTGGTGGTGATGTTTTTAGCTAAACAATTAAACTCCTTTTATAGCCATCAAATAGTGTCCATTCCTGCAAGACCTACTACCAACAGGGTGTGCCCTATCTTTCCACTGTCCACTTAGTGCTGGGAAGAATGAGTTTTGTCTATTGAGCACTTACTTCAACTCAGGTATTATTCTAAATATTTGTACTTTGTCTTATTTAACTCTCATAACAATTTTCAGAGAAGGGCACTCTTTTTGTCTCCATTTTATTTTTCAGAAAACCAAAACTCAGAGATACCAGATAACTTTTCCCACATTACACAGCTATCAAATTGTAGTTGCAGAGTTTTAATCCACACAATGTAACTCCAGAACATCATTTACTCCAGTAGTTTTGCTCAGTACGTTAAATTAAATACCAGAATACCTGGTGTGAAGTGTATGTTTTTCTTTGTAAGACTATTTTCCAATAATCCTAAATAATCTTGCCTCATTTCATAGACTATACTTTCCAAATTCTTAATCAGACGAGTCTTCAAATTCTTGGCGAATTTTTAATTTTCACTCATAGTTCCAAACCATAAGAGAGACTTGATCTCTCTTAAAATAGAAAAGGATATTATATAAATTATCCTCATACTATTATAAATGGCTAAATTAGGTAGAAATATTATAGGCAGTCAGACAGGGCTAGGCCCTCGAAGGAGTCAGTGCAGAAGTAAGAACAAAATACAGCTGTGGCTGGAGGCACATTGGTTGAAGGCCAAGCCTCAAGATAAAGATGGAATGATTAGATCTACATGCCTCCCTGAGGGATAAACAATCTAGTATGACTGATATTCTAAATAGGCCCCAGTCACCCAAGTTGGTGACTAGGACCCCCTGATTCATCTCTGAGCCTTGCTTTTTCCATGTACACTTGCTATGTGACTTGCTTCCCCATGGATCAGTATTACCTAAGTGATTATACTTGTAATTTTATTGGTTGATCATAGCTTTGTCCCATCTTGTACTTACCTCATGATCTTATACACTTTGTGATTTTGCTCTATAAAGCTTCCTTTAAGAAGTGAGCTTGTGGGCAACTCATTTTCTGGGTCTGCTCCTATGTCTCTCAAGCAAGAGCTCTCCCTCAATAAAATTTCCTATTGTTAACCTCCATTATTCTTCAGAATTCTTTGATTTTGGGGAATATGAAATCAATGTACTGGACAATGAACAGGTTGGGAGTTATAACATTTCCCTGTATCACTTGGAGGTCCTATATCAATGTAATTACTGGTTTGTGACACTGGACAGGTTTTTGTGTTCTCTAAATTTCAGCTTATTTAGTGACATGTCTTCCTATCAGTCAGATTACAGAAATAAAATATCTTGCATGATATTGATTTGTATTTAGGTTTACTGTTTTTCAGAAAATGAGCACTTATTCTAAATTTAATTTTCAAACAATAGCTATTTTTCAGCCTCTACATTTTGACTGATTTGACACAGTGAATATCAATGACTATGTAAAAAGATTCCTAACACATATAAAAATTAATCTTAACAATATCACTGGTATTGACAGTTATGACATTTAAATTTTTTAAGTCCTAGAGGAAAGATGGATGTTTAAATTGAAATTACATGTTGGCCCCAGAAATGAGAGAAAATGAGTTTTACTAATTGCAGCTTTGATCACATAAGTATATTTTAACCCTAAATTATTTCAACAAGATAGTTTATAATTTCTGGTCTAGTTTCCCAATGAAATACATTACAATTTACTACAATGATATAAATGCATATGTATATGTATGTATGAATATGTGTGTTTGCACATACAGAAAATGCATGTTTGTGCATATATATACACACATATACATGCACAATGTTCTTTTTGAACACTAAGCAATTTTGAGAAGTATTTTTAGTAAATTATTATGATTTTTAAATATTCAAGTATTAATCAATATTTATTATTTTGCAAGCCCCAGTGGATAATACTGATAGAAGATATAACTGAGACTGTACACAGAGAGATGAGATGTACCCAGGAAAGGCATTCTTTAGAAAGATATGAAAACACTGAATGGAAGCAAAGGAGCCCAGCAATGTCTAGTGGGATTGAATTGTGATCCAACAATATTTTTCTAGAACTTAATTGTATGATTTTGAAACTAAAACTAAGACATGAAACCTAAAAACAGAGTGAGACAGGATTTTAGTATATTTACTTAGTGATAAACCACTCCAAATACATAAATAAATTATCTCAGATTCATAAACTAGAAGGGGAATTCCTTGGCTAATGGGTCATGGTGCTGAGATTTCATAGTTGACAACTTCTCGGCTCTGTCACCTTTTGACTTTCATTAAGCTCTTCAAGATTTGTCTTCATGTTTTAGTTGCTGCATTCCCTTAGTTAGCAATAATACAATCATCCTTGCAGACCTCCTCCTGTTCTCCTGTCTCTTGAGTTAGATGTAATATGTTTGTATTGTGTTCTAGGCAAGCAACCGTCTATCGGGTAGCATCCTTGTCCTATCTATTCCTAGACATGCTGGATAGAGATACCCAAGTAGTTATTGAATTGGTTTCTCTAAACATGAAACCCATTCATCTGTTCCTTTCTCTGCTTTGGAATTCTCAAGACCACTGCGACACAGCTGCTTATTGGTTGAAGATAATGGGAAAACACGGTTCTTCACTCTAGGAAGTTTGTTCACAACACCAGGCAGGGGATAGACCAAACTCTTAGGCATATCTTTAGCCCCAGGATCTAGGGAGAAACAACGTGGACACTACTTAATGCACATTTACTCATAAAACAATGCCCTGAGCCCTTTATGAGATATGATTTTTAGTGTACAAACATCCTAACTCAGCTTAAAATAGCCCACACATTCCATTTCTAAGACTACTTCCCTCCTTTTCCTTTCCCTCCCCCTTTCCTCTTGCACGTCTCTTTCCTACTTTTTTCTTCGTCTTATTTCTACTTTTCTCTTTACCATAGTTTTCTCTCCATAAAAAAAAAAAAAAAAAAAAAAAGGTAAATAAAACTTATCTGCAACCATCCTTTAACCAGCAGTCACAAACGAAGCGACCCCTCCAGGAGCAGAAGCACAGCACTCAGTGGGGCGTGGCGGTGACGCCCCCCCTTAGGGTTAAAGGACCTCAAGGGGAAGTCCGAGAGTTTTGGGTCCTGGAAACGGAATATCAGATCTGCTCACTTTCACGGACAGCTTGGCTGGTCTGCGCAATCAGACCTCCAAGAAGCAGCCTTCCTTTAAGGGATCAAGAGCCCAGGCACTTTTACAGTGCCCTTCCTGTCCAGACTCTGAAAAAGCAAGGGGTGTGAGGGCGGAGCCACTGGGCTGGCAACACCCTCGCCAAGGTCCAGTCTTTGCCAGTCTTTCACCACCTTAGGGATTTGGCAGAGAGAGATCACCCTCTCAATGAAAAGGCAGATGTCCCTTTAAGGTTTGCCTTGCCTGCTGTGGACTTTAGCCTAAAAAAGGACCCGCGATGCTGGCTTTATTTGTCCATGTCTCGGACAGAGCCAGGGAAGCTTGCCAATGAGATTTTCAACTGAAAGCGCGAAGGAGCGGACGCCCGTTTAGGAGGTGAAAAGCTTGTAGCCAGTTTAAAGACTTTCGACCAAAAGACAGGAAATCACTCCTCTGCGGCGCCTGGGCTGTGTGGCTGGCGGGACCAAAAACTTGAGACCCGCGCAGTTCGCAGAAGTGGCCCAGCGCACAAGGCGTCGGTGCCCAGTCCTGCCCTCTGGACAGGCACGTTCCCTGGGTGCTGCTGCGGCTCCAGCCATGGCCCCCCGGCGCCCTGCCAGCCCAGAAGTCGTTGTCGCCTGTTTATGGCTTCTTACAGGTAAGCGACTCCACTTGGCTCTCAGCATCTCGGGTGCGCGGGGCTCGGGGCTGGGAGCCGAGAGCCAGGTAAAGGGCGCCATCCACTCGGGCCGGCCAGGTGGCCCGGCCAGGTCAGCCTACCTAGCGAGTTTCTGCGTTTGGGTTTGGGTAGCAGTTAGTTTCGGTGTCGCTTCAACCTCTCCAGCCCAGCAGTAGGAATGAGGCAGTGCTGAAAACTTTTACCTGGTAGAATTGTATTTTCAAATTAAAGTTGTGTTTACCACTTACATTGTATTTTAGGACTTGGCTAAATGGCTTTTCCACCCCTTTTTGTGGGGGGTAACGAAAGGGTGACTGATCTATAATAAAAGTTCCACCCCTCAGGTTGATCTGGGGTGGACATTCTGGCATTTTCTTGCAGTCTAGTATTTAGGAGAGTCTGCTAAATCTACCGTAAAAGATTTAGGAAATATTGCAAAATTCGTTCCTGCCCTGACACAATGCTTCTGTGTCAGCAACCGAGAGAACAAACATTTTGAAACTGAGAAATAGTGAACAGCACAGACTAGTTTTTAAAATGCAAAATAATAGCATTTTTACATATAGGTGTGTATTTTTAAGGTGGGATTTTTAAAACACTGTGAAAATGTAAAATTATAACCAATTTAGAGGATTGCTTCATTCTAAGATTTTCCTAGTGATTAACCCTTGGTCAGATCTTTACACAAGTTACTACCATAAGAGGGAAAGTTGAAATGGTGACAGAAGGTACAGGAGTGGAAGTGTAGTGGTGAAAGCCTCAAGTGAAAGAATATGACCTGATTAATGGCTTAATTAATGGCTGGCTTTAGGACATCAATGACGCTCAATTGCTTGTTTGTTTGTTTACTGCTGGCATGCTTATTAATGCTCATTAGTGTTTATCATTAAAAATCAGAGGAAGTCATCCAGTTTAATCCTGCTTTAGGTGGCCAAGCATGGTTAACTTTTATGAAATCACTGAGAAAAGGATTATTAGCATGCAGAATTTTTTGTAGTGACGTGGTGTTAAGAGAGTTAATGATGAGCTACTGGCTAATGATCCAAACAGTTGTAACTTCTAAACTGCATTACAACCAGTGAGTAGTTTAACCTATCTGCTACCGTCACTATCTTTACACATGCTCAACCTATGATTCATCCCCAACCCAACTTTTGGAGATAGGCTGCATTTTGTTGTTTTTATTACAAAAAGCCTAAACAATTCAATAAAAGTTTGTTTTGTAAATAAGGAGGGGGTGAGGGGTTGAAGAGAGGGGAAGGGAATGGGACAAAAAGGAGCAAGATATTACAGTACAAATGCCCTATAATGAATGTTATGGTTCATTATAACTAAAACGTACCAATAAAAAAGTGTCTAAAAAGTAGCAGTCTAAATTGTATCTTTCTTCATTTTACCCAACAAGTAATCCCTAGTGCAGAAATTATCTAGTCTTCAGTATCCTCTAAAAAGAAAAAAGAAAAAGAAACTTTAAGAAAGGAGGGGAAGGTTAACAAGTTATAATTTTCATATATGTTGGTATAGTACACTCTGCTGAATACAGGAAAATAATGCAAGATATTTTAAAATTATGATATTTGATTCTTTGTATGCTTCAGTGAACAACAGAATACTGAAATTTAGAATTGAAAAAATGTTACTGACAGAATCAACAGGTTCCTCATACATGCTATAAATTATTCCCATTTCACAATTCAACACTAAGCATCTGAAATTTGTTTTTTTCCTTTCCTTCATTGGTTTACCTTTCAATCGGCAATATTCTGGCAGTTCTTCCTTATCAGTCTTCCTTATCAGTTTTGCCTTATATTTGAAAACATGTCACTAATTCATGGAATCAACACCTAATCTGGTTTCTCATCACTATATCCATGCCCACTACTGCAGAACTTTTTTTTTAAAGATACATTGGTTGAACCAAATCTCTAATCTACCATCCTAATGCATCATTCTCATTATATCTAAGATTTTAGCAAAAATTTTATAGCTCTTTATTGTCTCTGAAATAAAACCCAAAGTTCTCAACAGATCATGCTAATCCAGCCCCCTTTTTTCTTATTACCACTGTTATAAGTTTCTATTGCCATTGTAACAAACTGCCATATACTTACCAGTTTAAAACAACATAAATTTACTGTATTACAGTTCTCTACATTATAGTCCTTCTAGGCTGGAATCCAGATGCTGCCTGGGCATTTCCTCTGGAAGCTCTAAAGGAGAATCAAGTTCCTTCCTTTTTCCAGTGTTGAGAGGTCACTTGCACTCCTTGACTTGACTTTCTCCATTTTGAAAACCTGCAGGACATCTCCTTCTGTGATATTGCCTTCCTAAGGATTCCATTATTTACTTTGGGTTTATTCTGACTATTAGTCTCTCCTATCACAAAAACTTTAATCAGATCTGGCAGGTTACCTTTGCCATTTAAGTAACATATTTACAGATTTCAGGGATTATGACAGCACATCTTTGAGAGACCAATATTATTCTGTTTATCGTATCTCTTAACATAATGTCCCCACTATATTCAACCACATTTCCTTACTTTCCTCTAAATCCTCCTGCTCATTTTTATTATACGTCTAGAAAAGAACTCCACCCTTCCTTCCTACTACCCCCTGTCATCTAAACAAACTCTCACTAGCCTTCAAAGCTCAGTTTATATCACAGTAACAGACCACTGCCATTCCAATAAACTTTAGGGATGGGAGATGGGCTATAGGACCAGAGCAGTGGCTAAAGAGAGAGAGGAAGGCAGCTAGTGCCAAAACTGAAGTCCAGCAAGGAATGAATAGGGAAAATAAATAACCATCTTTCCCTCTGCCTTGTAACATCTGATCCAGCCTTGCTACTGGCCATATCCAAATGGTAGGACTCAGTCTTCCAGAGGACAAATGTCAAGACAGACAATAACAGAGAATAATGAGCATAGATTAATGTTCAAATGTACTGGGTATAAGTCCCTGTGCCAAGAATTTTGCATGTTTTATTTCATTTCATTCCAAAAACATGAAGATTTCATTTCAAACTATTATCTGTATCATAGAGATGAAGAAACTGAAGTACTAACGAATTAATTTCATTTGTCCAGAGTCACATTTGTAGAAAATAACAAGTACTCAATTCATATCCCTGACCTCAAATTTCATACTCTAAAATAAGCCTACATGTGGAGCTTGTCACCTTTTTGCTTAGTGCTCTAAATGTGAAATTCAAACTTTTCTAAAAGACTTTGGTAAGAACCTAGTTAATGATGCAAGCGTTACTTCTGTGTCTTTTAGGTATATAGTCAAATGAGATGATGACCTACCCTACCTGAAATATAACTGACATAACAGCAAGTTCTGTTTATTAGGATGATATGAGGAGTGATCAAAATACTACATGCCAGGAATGTTTAAAATTTAAAAATATTTCATTGGGAGGCTAATGCAGGATCACTGTGAGTTTGAGGCCAACCTGGCCAGCCTGAATTACATATTGAGACCCTGTCTCAAAATATATACATACATACATAAATACATTGTTAGCAATCTCCCTCAAAATATTCCCAAGTTCAAACACTTACTTCATCCTTCTTGCTTCTTTCTGAAGCAGTTTTTAAAGTTCTTTTTTGTGAGTATCTTTATGAGGTATGATCAAAATTACAGTGGATGCTGGTGGTCAATGTCATCAAATGGAAAGACAGGTTGCTAAAAATATTCTGATATGCTCTCTTCTGCCTCATTCAATGGATGTGGCACTATGTGACCTCTGGTTCTTCCCTAAACTCAAAGTGACAATGAAAGGTAAACATTTTGAATTGATTCAGGATATCTAGGCAGTCATAAGAGCACAATTGCAGATATTCATGCAAGAGGACTTCCAGAACTACTTCAGAAAATGACAAGAATGATGGAACAAGTGTGCTTGAAACAAGGGGGAATAGGCTGGGGGGGATTAATGGCGGTTTTTTTTTTTTCTTTACTGTAATATGTTATTTTAAAGCTTGGCATTCACTGTAGTTTCTGTTCTTATCATATATATCCAGAATTATCCCTGAGTTATATCTTTCCTTTCTAGAAATACTTTGGCCTAGGAACAAGGATCTTCTGTGATGTTTTTTACAGGCAAGATTTCCTATGCAAAATGCAGTGAGGATCTGATGGTGAATATGGGGTGGAAATCACTTATCCAAACAAAACAAAGGCCAGAGTGTATTGTTAGGGTTATTGAAGTTGGTGAAAATTTTTTCAGTCATTATGGTGTCTGTAAAGGGAACAATGATTCATGGGATTTTTTTGCTTTCTCTTCAGAAAGAAGGCAATGAGAATAACAGTGAAGTCTACATCTAAAATGGTTTACAGGATACTCACCTAGCTAATTTGATTGTGAGCTCTCGGGCCACTGTTAACCATTATTGATCTTACCTCCTTATATGGACGTGCCTCTACCTTTGTTCCCCCACCTCCAACCCAAAAAACTTCCCATTGAGATCTAGAGCTTCTGAGTTTTCATATACCCCCTTAAAATATCTGAATAGAATAATGATGTTTAAAATATGTATACTTAGAAAACTGGGGTCAGTGACTATTCTTTACCTCAATGCATTTGTTGCATGAGACGAAAAGTATGTGATAATTCATGTTAAGAAGAAACTAAGATGAAAGATATTTGAATTGTTTCCACACTGCTAAAGTCAGAACAGATTGCCTATTCAGGGCAGTCTATGACTGGAGAACTGTATTTGCTTTCAAAGCAAGTACAGAAAATACCAAAAGATGCATATGTACTAAATATATTCCTTTCCTCAAGAATTTTTAATTTCTTTCAGCTCCTCTAATATGCCAAGTTCCCTAAAGTGTCCTCTGGTCCTTTGCATAAATAATTAGCCCCAATGCTATTGATCCTTAACTTCCCATAGAAATTTCATTCTCCTAAGACTCCCTGGGTAGACTGGACCCCCTTCCCCAGGGACATATGTCTCCCTGGCAGTTTTATCCCTATAACATACCATATGATATTATATTTAAATATCTAATTGTCTGTTTCCCAGTTTTCTGTATACTCTGTAAGGACAGGATCTTATTAACATTAGTACCTACGGATACTGTAATAGGTACTTTTTATTGAATGAATCATGAAATAGACTACAGACTTACAAAATGCCTAAGAAATCAAATTGTCCTTTTTAATTATATCCTTAAAATTTTTTATCTGTATTTATAGTTAACTAAATAGAAGCCAGCATCAACTGAAAAATGCACCATTAAAAAATGTACTGTCAACTCAATATATAATTGTTAAATGCATCCTAGTTTCAGGAATGCTGAGAAAGGGGAAACCATGCATCTAAAGATTACAGTCAATATACAGTATATCTACACGACAATTCTCTATCACATTTCTTTGCACATTAAAAAAACTACATTTGAAGGTCTCAAGAGGCTAAAATATAATACCCCTTCTAGACACAAAGATATGGACATTATTCCTCTTCTTAGTTACTTTCTAGCATCTGATTTGGGGAATAATTGTTCCTCTGGCACCAGAAGCCTGACCATTTCCCCAAAACTGAACTTCATCTAAATAGCTACCTTTAGAAGGAAGCCTCAGGAAAAATGTGACAATAAGGTAACCAAAGAACTTTCCAAACACACAGGATACATGACTGTAGCTTTGGCAACTCTTAACTTTCTGTCATAGTGGTAAGAACAAGGGTTGTATATATATGAAAGAGTAATTTTAATTTAATCATTTCTGTGACTTAAAGAGAAAATTTAAGTTAGCCAAGTTTTAAAGGGAAGCTAAAATGTACACTCTAGTTGATATTAGGAATTCATCTGATGTCCAAACTGAATGAAATTGTTTTATCTAAACAGTGGATCTCTACAAATAAGACAAATCTAGATGAATAGCAAAATCATTGTAATTCAAATATCACAAGAGCGAAGACATATTTTTTGTATAAAATACGTATGTAAGGAAATAAATGTAAATTCTTGAATACAGCACCTAAATTATATTAGAACGTCAAAGACAGTTTTACATTTTTACTATAAATCATAAAATTGTGCACTAAATTTTCAAAAATATCTCATTAACTTGACTTTTAAGGTGCCATATATTTAAGCTTGAGTACATGTATATTTACCAATCCTTAAAAATACTGATATTATAAATTTCATTGTAATATTTTTAGCAAAATGTCCCTATATTGTATAGGGATACAACAAAGAGAAACATACACTCTGTTTTGTTTCATGAGTAAGATTTTTCTTATTTAGTAGAAGCTTTTTTATTGTTTTATCATAATTGCAAGTAAGTGCCATCACAGGAAATTTAGATAGTGAGTACAAAAAATTGCTTAAAAACCAAAAAGCTTCCCCTTTTACTTTTTACCCTTTTGCCTATTAGCTGAATAATCCAATCACTCACTGAGTTTTGCTTGCAGAGGTCACATGGGAGTCTGTACAGTCTTAGCTTTGCATATTTTCTCTAAAGAAATGATTGCATTTATCACTGGACATTCATCATCTGAGCTCTAGTTCTTTATATATTCTGTAAAAAAAAATTGCCATTAGGTCGGGGATGCATCTCAGCACCACAGCACCTATCTGGCAAGCATGAGGTTGTGAGTTTGATTCCCGGTCCCCCACCCCCCAAAAACAAAAACCCCACTTATTACCATTATAAATTATTCTAAAACATGTCAAGACGTTTTCCCTTTTTTGTTTTTTTGTTTTTGGCCAGGCAGGTGTTTATGCCACTGAGCTGAATCCCCAGCCCGACATTTTCCTTAATAAAATGCTTTTAAAGTCACCATTTCTCATTCAAACATGGATAGCTCAAAAGTTGAAACAGGTTTATAGAAAATTACCTAAGAGTAATCTTCTTTTTAAATATTTAGTAACAGTCGCGCGTGGTGGCACACGCCTTTAATCCCAGCACTCGGTAAGCTGAAGGAGGAGGAGCGTTGTGAGTTCCAGGCCAGCTTGGGGCTACAACATGAGCGCAAGCCGGCCTGAACTGCGTAGTGCAACCCTGTCTCAAAAAAAACACTAGGGCTGGGAGTTTGGTTCAGTGGCTTAAGCACCTGCTTGGCAGGCATGAGGTTGTGAGTTCAATCCCCGGTGCCACAAAAATAAATAAATAAATATTTAGTAACACTATAAAAACAATATTTCTTGGCTCAGTGCCTTAAGCGCCTGCCCTGGCAGGTGCGAGGTTGGGAGTTCAATCCCTGGTGCCGAAAAAAAAAAAAATTTTTCTTAATTTTAGTACGTCAGTGATAGATAAGTTAAAATTTCTAGATTAACAGAGAACTAATAACCACTTGTTCTTTTGTATAATACATATGATTATATACCACTTACATTAGATTCCAGGGACACAAAGAGAAATAAAAGGCAGTCTCTGCTTTCACAGTTTCATGGTCTGTAACAAACATTCAAAGAAGCAATACTAGAAGGGTTCCAAAGTGGTTTGAAAAGATAAAAGATCACATTTATGTTTCAGGAAAATAAACTTTGAAAAAAATATATATATATACACCAACATATTACACAGCCCCAACTATTTAAGGGACACTACTAAGCACAAGGTGTTCCAACAAGATATCCATTCTTCAGGAGCCCATAATACTTGCTACAGACATACAAATCATTTATGATAAACTCTTTTATAGGAAGGATTGTAATGAAATTTACCATGAGATATATGATACATATATACAGTAGGGCTAACCTGCGGTTTGGAAAAGAGGTGTTAAATAAATTCACCTAACAGACTGTCCATTAGTCAACTCTGCCAAACCAAGTATCTTCCAAGTAATTGTGATCATGTTAAAGTGAGCCCTCACTGCTGGCTTTGGTCACCTTCAAGTGAGAGATTCTTAGAGATTCACATGTTTATGCAGTTCTTCAATTTACAAAGTATCACAATCTCATTAGAACCTCATAATGATGGTCATATGAGAGAATCAGTACAAATATGTAACGTATTTACAGTATAGAGTAAAAATAGGTTTACAGCAGTTAAAGGACATATCCAAAGTTTAAAGAATACTGCTTCAGAATAGATTAACTTGTGTGTAAACATCAAACTTGGAATCAGTCTTGTACCACTAAAATGAATGTGAGAATCGAAGTCAAAGGATAGCATGTAACATTTAAAACAGATAAGAGTGAGATTATGTGTTGTTCAAAGTTTGTTAATGTTGCAGCGTAAGTTTTACAATTACACTGATTTTTTTTTTATTTTAAAGATAGTAAAATCCAACAAAACATAACAGAACGAAGTCAATCAAAACAAAGCAGTAGAACTGGTACACAACTTCAAAGAAAGATACTATGAAAACAATAGCTACTATAGTATATCTTGTTATTTTCAGAATAGTTGACCATTCCAACAGGTACAGTAAAATCAAACGAAAAAAAAAAAAAAAAAAAAAAAAAAAAAAAAAAAAAAAAAAAAAAAAAAAAA
>RJWM01003557.1:0-97205 GCA_004363535.1 Dasyprocta punctata | reverse complement strand
ATTGATTTCAATTTCCTCAATTTTCATATAAAAGAAACTGAATTTCAAAGAGACTGAATGCTGCCAAAAGTTACAGTAAAAACAACTGAAGGGTAAGAACTACAGTTCTCTTGACTTGTAGCCCAATTCTCAGTGGAAATGTCTCAAAAACAACAAATTAAAGACATTGGAAGGTAACATGACTTTTTTTTGTTCTGGAGGCATTAAAATAGACATGATCTTATAGGAAAACAGACATAATTAAAACTACCCAATATAAAGTTTCTGTTTTCAAAGATCCAGTAAATAAATACAAAATTATAATTTATTTGTTTATTTAGTTATTTTTTTTGGTCAGTACCAGGGATCAAACTCACAACCTCACACCTGCCAAGCAGGCGCTTAAGCCACTGAGCCAAACTCCCAGCCCTCAAAATTATAATTTAAAACAACAGAGCCAAACCATGTCTTTTTCTTGTACTTTTGCTTATTTTGGAAAACAGTGAAAATAAATTTATAATCATAGTTTTTAAATTAAATGAATATTTGATAACTATCACTGCTCAAGAAGTGTCTATAATAATGTTAATATAGCTAATGCATTTTATATCTCACACCCTCTAGTTTACCATTCATATTTCAGTACCTGCCGCATGCAAGAAATCTTGCAGGAGACAGTAGAAGAATACAGGATGAATCCATCCATAGTTTAGTAAAAAAACAAACAAACAAACAAAAAGCTACTACCTTTACTCAAATTAATATGATGTATGGCTTTAATTCCAGATAATATTTAAGGTGCCCTTATGGATAAACAAAATACGTGGAATCAGGGAAGAAAATTTAAAGAGAAAGAATGTTATGAGCTGATGTTGCAAAGGAGAAATTTCCTAGGATGTACAGGGAACAAAGATTGCTTTCATAGTATAATGTAGTGCGTCCTGAGAGTTTGAGATATAAAGTTGTTAAGACTATAGCATTGATGCTTGAGTATCAGGAATTTGTGACTTAAATTAATGAGGTACTGGAACCCAAAATAACTCAGAGTAAAAAAGCTTGGTCTAGAAATACTAAGCCATAACAAAATCTGGGAAAAAACATCAGACCATTCAACAATAAGCTCAAGTTACAAAAGAAAGAAAAGATCTAAACTGTTGCAGATGTTTCAGATCAAACAGTAATTCTGTGAAAAATGTTGTATGTTCAATCACTGAAGCATATTGATATTTAGAGACATCCCCACATGGTTTGCCTTACAACAACAACAAAAAAATTTTTATACAGATTTCAAATGTAGAAATGACCATATGTATGTTTTTCTAAAATCATGTTAGATCATTCTCAAAGATGGTACAGGCAGGGCAGGAAGAAAATAGGGAAAGAGCCCCATAACAATTTGAAGAGATACAAAAAACAGGAAGGAACTAGTGCCTTTCAAGTCTCCCAGACTGATAGCTAAGTTTTGGGTTTTTATGCAGTAAAAGTGACAGTTAAGGGTAAATGGCCATAAATAACAGTACATGATTTGCATTTGCAGAGCTGATTACAAGCACTTATTAAATAGGGTAGTGGTAATGGAGATGATAATGGAGTTAAGCAGGTCTGAATTCAAATGCTAGGTATGTGATCTTGAACACATTTCTTAACTTCCCCCTAATTGTATTCTGCAAAATTAGGAATACAAATACTTTAAGGGTAGGATTAGAAAAAGAATAGGAAAAGTGCTTGCTGAATATTCAATAAATGATAATTCTTCAATAAAAATCTTTTATTAATATCCTATTGTGTGCCTATCACTTTGATTCTGTATTTTTCAATCCTTGGTAGACTATGGTGAGAGATGGATTTTGTTTAGAAAGACATCAAGGAGCATTTCAAAGCTCCCAGCTGAAAAGCCTTGCTTCTCTTCTCCTACCACACACATACACACGTATACTTCTACTACTATTAAGAATTGTTAACAAGATTCTTCTAAAATAACACCTCGTGCACTGGGGAGGCATGACACCTTCATACTTCAGTGTGATCCTTCCCAGTTTTGAAATGCTTCTGAATTCTCCTGGAATTGGAGAACTTAGCAGTGAGTTAAATTAGGACATTCAGTATCATAAAAGATAAGAAAAGGGAAAGAAAGATGAGAGAAAAAAAGAGGGTGGGAAGGCCAAACAATAATGGCAGTTCTCATGCGACTTAGCGCCTTGGAAGGGTCCATGTCCCCACAGGAGAAAGGTAACTGACACTTCAATTAAACCTGTGCCAGAGTCAAATTTCTCCCTTTTATTCTTGTCTCACAGACAAGATCAGGCTGGCGAGCTTCACTTTTAAAAATCTTCACACACACACACACACACACACACACACAAAACCAAAAAAAAAAAAAAAAAACCAGGAAAAATAATGGGAAGATGTGGGTTGGGCTACTCTATTTACATTCCATCTTAATTTCCATGGGTGGGGACTCTTTCTCTTTTCTACTTTCTGGCCTTTTAAGGAGGCAATCCCACTTCTTCACTGCTACTCTGCAATAGTAAAAAAAAAAAAATCATTTAAGAATTTTCTTTAAAATCGCTTCTGTAACTATTCGCTTGCGGCCAGTCATTATTAGATCAATTTATCTCTACTTCGCATATCCTCAGCTTTCACCCTAACTCTGGCAGTTAAGAAAAATACCGAACTATTGCGACCCAGTCCCCACCCCAAATGTGTCACAGGTTACTGAGCTGAGGAAAGCTGACCTTGCCAAATTTGGATTCTGGGATTCCCAGGACTTCAGGTCAGGCCACTGGGAGGTCCACCCAGGGGTAAATTCCACACATAGTTTCCTTCTCTGGGATCAGTGCTTTAACATCTGGGTTAACTGAATTCTGCAGAAATAGTAACTAAGCGGAGAAAACAGCTGGGCGCTTTGCTCAGAGCCCGGATCTAACGTGACTAATTATTCTTAGAAAACGCTTCCGAAAATATAAACTGCAACAGGCCTGTCGCGTCTGAGGGAGGATAAGGAATGAGCAACAGCGAGCACAGTTTGAACTTTTCAGGCTAAATGTGCACTTCTGAGAGCGCCTTTTACTTTTAGGTAAATTGTGAAACCGGATGTACGCCGAGGGCGGGAGGTACAAAGTGGCAACCACACCGCATCCAGTTAAAAATATTTTCACTCACTCCTTCGTTCTTCACAAACAGGGATGGAAGAGACAACTTGGGAAGCCCAAGTTCAGCGTTAAAATAAAGCTTTCGTCAAAAACACCGGCCGCACCTTACGAGGTCACTGGCGCCCAGCTCCTCCTCGCTTTGTAGGCCTGCGCTTGCGCAGACTGTGGCCCCGCCTTTCCGCCGGGACGTAAGCGTACACGGGAGACGTAGAGCGCCGCGCCTGCGCCTCCCTGCGTCGCCTACGTGCTCGAGTTGGTGGTTGGAACTCCTGAAAGGTCCGGGTTCCCTGAGGTGTCAGCCAGGTCGGTTTGGCGCACCGCGCCTGGAGACTGAGAAAGAACGGGGCAAGAGTGAGTGCTCCCCTCGATTGTGTGAGTCAGAGCTGGGATATTTCCTTCCTTCCAGTCAAGCGCCCATACTAACCGGGCCCGCCCCCTTCCCGGCCTAGACTGCCTTTTCCTTGCCCTGCACCTTTCCTGTCGGGAACCCCCTCCGTACCTTTTGTTCTCCAGTTGAGCCCCTGATAAGGCCATGAAGCTTGTGAGGAAGGACATTGAGAAGGACAATGCGGGCCAGGTGACGCTGGTACCCGAGGAGCCTGAGGACATGTGGCACACCTACAATCTAGTGCAGGTAGGGGACAGTTTGCGCGCCTCCACCATCCGCAAGGTACAGACCGAGTCCTCTACGGGCAGCGTGGGAAGCAACCGGGTCCGCACTACCCTTACACTTTGCGTGGAGGCCATCGACTTTGATTCTCAAGCCTGCCAACTGAGGGTTAAGGGGACCAACATCCAAGAGAACGAGTATGTCAAAATGGGGGCTTACCACACTATAGAGCTGGAGCCCAACCGCCAGTTCACCCTGGCAAAGAAACAGTGGGACAGTGTGGTTCTGGAGCGCATCGAGCAAGCCTGTGACCCAGCCTGGAGTGCTGATGTGGCAGCTGTAGTTATGCAGGAAGGCCTTGCCCATATCTGCTTAGTCACTCCCAGCATGACCCTCACCCGTGCCAAGGTGGAGGTCAACATCCCTAGGAAACGGAAAGGCAACTGCTCCCAGCATGACCGAGCCTTAGAGCGGTTCTATGAGCAGGTGGTCCAAGCCATCCAGCGCCACATAAACTTTGATGTTGTGAAGTGTGTTCTGGTGGCCAGCCCAGGATTTGTGCGAGAGCAGTTCTGTGACTACATGTTTCAACAAGCAGTGAAGACGGACAACAAAGTTCTCCTGGAAAATCGGTCCAAATTCCTTCAGGTAAAATGAGTTTTACTCAAAGGCAGTTAAGAATGGGCAGAGAAGTTGCTATAAACAGTGCCTTACGTTTTGGAGTTGGGAAAAATAAGAGAAGAAACTTAGCAGGGATTGTAAATAAGATATGACATGGAAATTGCACATGTATAGCGCTTTTATCTAGTAAACTTCAGCGAAGTCCCTATGTAAAGTCTTATTAGTGCTTTTGGCTTTAGGTCGTTGTGGGCTGGTTAATGGATGCTCTCAGAGATTCTTTTGTCTTTTATAATTGTGATTCTAGGTACATGCCTCCTCTGGACACAAGTACTCCCTGAAAGAGGCCCTTTGTGACCCTTCTGTAGCTAGCCGTCTTTCAGACACTAAAGCTGCTGGGGAAGTAAAGGCCTTAGATGACTTCTATAAAATGTTACAACATGAACCTGACCGGGCTTTCTACGGACTCAAGCAGGTGGAGAAGGCCAATGAAGCCATGGCAATTGACACATTGCTCATCAGTGATGAGCTCTTCAGGCACCAGGATGTAGCCACACGGAGTCGGTATGTGAGGCTGGTGGATAGTGTGAAAGAGAATGCAGGCACAGTTAGGATATTCTCTAGTCTTCATGTATCTGGGGAGCAGCTCAGCCAATTGACTGGAGTAGCTGCCATTCTCCGATTCCCTGTCCCTGAACTTTCTGACCAAGAGGATGATTCCAGTTCTGAAGAGGATTAGTGGTGGAAACTTGAGACAACCTGTGTTTGACTTCTTCACTGTGACATTTTTCTTGGCATACTATGACGGAAGTTCCTAGAGTGGCATTTTTTGATTCATGCTTGGATTTTTCACATGTTGGGTAACACTTGGTGTTTTGTGGTTTGCAGAGCAGCATGTATTCAGACGAAACAATAAACTAAAAGGAAGTAATCCCCATGTGCTACTATCTTGACTAATTAGAATTTTTATTTGTAGTACTTAGAAAAATTTTATGTATCTAATAAAAATACTTATGATTGGCTTAGGTCATAAAATCCCATATTGTGTGCTTTAAGGTAGTGTTCCTAAGAAAAAGTTGTATTCTCCCATTATCCTAAGTTTACATTATTTATATACAGTGTTCTTGCATTTCATGTATTTATCCCTTTTCTACTGACCTCCCTCACACACTCCCAATTACTTTTTTGATTTTAATGTATTTGCTATTTTAAATGACAGTCAATAAACTTGAAGATAAGTTTATTATCTTTTCTTAAGAGATTTGTTAAACCAGACATGTTAAAAGTACTCTTAGTGCATTTTTGTTGCTCAAATTAACTATATTTGCTTTAGAGAACCACTTTATTTTGAGGACATAAAGCTTTGATTTAGTAGACATTCTCAAGATAATCTCTTTGAGGCCTCTCTTTAAAATGAAACTAAAGTGTGTGGTTTGCTTTGTGTATGGCTAATTAGTGGCAAAGTTGGAAGCAGTCTCTAATCTGGATTTCCAGTTCTTTGTACTGAAACATTGTCATAATATTTTTTTAAAATGTATGTATTTTAGCTTGTTCAAGTAGTATTCTGTTTTATATTTGTATGTGGGATTAGTCTGTTTTCACATTCTTTCTGGACTATTCTGGGTGTGAAAAATCATATTCAAAAAATTTAAGTTATGTCGTAACAGTTAAACTCCAGTTCTCTTTACTATAATTTTTACTTCTGCAAATACCTCAGAGTTTAAAATACTTTTTATTAAGTTGTTTGTTTTGGTTTTTTGAGATAGGGTCTTGATGTGCAATTCAGGCTCGTCTTAAAACTCACTGTGCATCCTAAGTTAACCTCAAACTTGCAGTGATCTTTCTGCCTTAGCCTCCCCAGTCCTGGGATACAGGCATGCATCGCCACACCTAGCTTATTAAATATTTTTGTTGTTCATTTCTAAGAGTTATGAAGGCAGCTTTGCAAGTAGAATTGCATCTTGACCTTTTACAAACCTCAGCTTATCAAAATTAGTTAGAAAGGTTCTTAGAGTAACATTAATTTGTAACTCGAATCAGTGATGCCTACCTCAAGTAGGGATACTAAGTAAACTTTTGTTTGTATTTTATGTGTAGTCCTTCATGCTATGGCAGGTTGGAGATTATTCTGATAAACTTCCTAAGTAGTCTGAACCTTTCTGATGTTGCAGTCTTAACACTTTAAAGTCATAGATTTATTTTTTATATATCTACCTCCTAAAAATAATTCAGATTGTCATTTCACTATAATTCCATGAATATAAAGTCCTAAATATATTAAAAGTATTTTACAAAATAATTTAGAAATATAGGACAGCTAATACAATTATCAAAGTTAGAATCTGATAATTTATAGTAAATCATAATATCTGAATTTAGTTTTTAGATACCTACTGTCATAATCTGTACAATACTGAAATAAACTCCTAATTAATAGAACCAGTGCATTTTAGGCCAGAGGTTCTTGAATTTAACTACCTATTAGCTTTGTGTTGGGAGTTCTTAAATGGCACCCAAACTAATTAACCTTTTCCTGGAAGTGCTGCTTTTTGTTTACATTTGCTTTGTTTTTTAACAGATACTTAGGTGACTCCAGTAGACATCAAAGCTAAAAACCACTGATTGAAATCTTTCTATTCAAAATTGAGGTCCGTTGTCCAGCACCATCCTTAAGAATTGTTAGGGCACTACTGAGAATCTGCTTGTACCAACAGCTCCATGTGATTGCTGTGCATAATAAAATGTGATACAAACATAAGCAGTAGCTTGTTTTTCCATGGCTGGGAAATTTCACTGGGGTCATCAGTCATAGGGAAAAATACATTTGAATTTTAAAATCTTTCCAAAGAGTTAACTAACCCTACTTAACCATCTATTAAACCTCTAATTAAAAGCTTACTATGGATATGAATTGTTTAATTTAAAAAAATTCTATATGTTTTTAAAAAGCTAGCTTTTATATCATTACTAAGAGTATAATTCTTACTGGCTCATAAGGAGACATAGCAAAATAATAAGAGGGAAGAAAACAAATTCTAGTATTTTGTTTTGTTTTACTTTTTTAAAAATGAGCCATAAATCTGGAAATCATATGCATTAGTCTGATTCCAACTGCTGTGCCTTAACATTGAGGAACAACTGTGTGATGGATCATTATCAGTAATATTTTAACCTCAAATGTATTGTAAACTTCATTTTGCATCAGATGCTTGGTGTAAAGATTTGCTACCTCCCCCTACTCAATGGATGAGAAGCATGCAAATCCTTTTACTTTGCCATGGTACATCTCAAATTAACATTTTGCTATTCATGGTCTCTCATTTATATGTTAAATATCTTGCTAGTTTTATGATTGGATTTCACCTTCATTGCCCCTTTATAAACAAGTTGAATCTTCTCTCAGATGTCAGTGTAGTTTTTTATGGAGTTAATTTTTCTTTATCTCTTAGTTTGTCACAAGTTTTAGTTTTTTTTTAATCCTCATGACTAATTCCACTTTAAGTTATCCTTAATAGTGACCAATAAGAACTGCAATTCATGTATTCTGAAAATGAAATTCTCGCTAAAAAAACAAGTACAGAGTTCAAGCTCTCCATAATAATATTTATAAGCTCTCCATAATAAAAATCTCTTAGTTGAGAAAGGATTATTGTGTTTTTACATCATGAATTTCCAGGGAAAAAAATCTGGCTATTTATGTTTTACATCAGAATATGTTGAATTATATGTTAGGTATGATTCTGAGAGTTTGAGAAAAGAGGAACCTTTTTGCCTAAGCTGGAGCTTAAGATATTGAATGTCCATATTAATATCTGTCATTATGAATGACAATTTTATCCATTTTGGGCGGGTATCTACTTTGAACTGTTTACTGCACTGTATTTAAGAAATATGAAAACAAATCACTGTTAGCGGTAATTTGTAAAAACTAATGTAAGAATGCACAATATTGAATGGGGTCACTTTTAGGAGGAATGTCATATAGTAAGAGCCAGTAAACTAATCTGAAAATGTGATAAGAAATGTGGAGAAATTAGGTGGGAAGAACAAGAGAGCACGTGAACAAATCACTTAAAATGCTGCATGCCACAATAAGGAGTTTGGGTTTCACCATAATGAAAAACAGTTGCACCAGTTAAGCGGGGGAATGGCATAATAAATAGCATTTCAGGCCCGGCATGGTGGCACAAGCATGTAATCCCAGCATTCTAGAAGGTGAGGCAGGAGGATTGGTGCAAATCTGAGGCCCGATTGGGCCACAAAGTGAGTTCCAGGCCAGCCTAAACAATGTAGTGAAAACCTGTCAAAAAAGACAAAAAGAAAGTATTTCACAAATCTAATTGTTCAGTCACATCAAAGATGGATTGAAAGAGGCAGGAAGAGTACGTAAAATGTATGTCACAAAAATGAGCGAACAAATGATAGCCTGAACAAAGACTGTAACAGTAGTTTTGAAATAGGAATGAAAAGAAAAAGGTCCTTAGGAGATATTAAGAGATAAGATCAAAATGATTTGTGCTACAGAATTTTGATCAAAGTTATTGAAAGTAAAGTCTAAAGGTAAATTTCAGATTTCTTTATTGAGTGGTGGGAGGTAATGGTGCAATTCACATAAAAATATAGGAGGAGCAGCTAGTTTGAAAGGAAAACAAGCTTTGTGGAACATGTGGAATGTTTCTTGACCTGATTTGCACACAATTTCATACTCCAGGTTTTTGCTCAGATACCACCTTTTCTGTTAGGTCTTCCTAGATAGCCATTTTAAAGATATAACTTTAAAAATATATGTTACAGAGTCATGATTAGATCTATGGAAATAATTTGGGTTTTTTGGAGTGGAGATTCTCACAGGGCAAGAATTAGCAAGCTGTGTTTCATTCAAGCTATTGGATGCTTGGCTCTGTGCTCCGCATCCTAACGTGGAACCTTTGGTTTTCTGTGGAGTCACTCTTCACCTGCAGAACCACAAATGTTAGAGCTGTGTTGTAAATTTTGCAAAATTTTATTTTCATTTTAGATTGTGAAAATACTTGTTCTTAAAAATTTATTTTCATCAACCTACAATTTTGTTCACACATATTTTTCAGTAAATGATATCCCAGTAATGAGAAACACATAAAGTAAACCATTAGAAGATAAAAAAAGAACCATTGTTTTGGAAAAAGTTTATAAAAGCCTCAATAAAATAGTTTTTTTTGGATTTGTATCAGTGTATTTAACTTTTGTGCTATGATTCAGGTTATGTGATCTAGGAGATTTAGTATTTTAGACAAGGGCTATTCAGAATTTTCTTGCTGCATTATGTGTACTACTGACTAAATTCAGAAAAATTTAGTGCAGAAGTATTACACAGATGCCAAAATGATTGTATGTGTGTGTGCTGAGAGTTAAACCCAGGGTCTTCTCACTGAAGCTTTTTTGGATTGGTGTCAGTGTATTTAACTTTTGTGCTGTGATTCAGGTTATGTGATCTAGGAGATTTAGTATTTTAGACAAGGGCTATTCAGAATTTTCTTACTGCGTTATGTGTACTACTGACCAGAAAAATTTAGTGCAGAAGTATTACACAGATGCCAAAATGATAGTGTGTGTGTGTACTGAGAGTTGAACCCAGGGCCTTCTCACTGAGCTACATTCCTATCCCTTTTAAAAATTTTTTCTTATTTTGGGATAAAGTTTGACTAAGTTGTCCAGGCTGGGCTTGAATTTGTGATCAACTTTCCTCAGCCTCCCAGAGTGCAGAGATTACAGATGTGTACCACTACTAGCTGGAAAAATGATTTTTAAAGGAGTAAAGATGGAGTATAGTATTTTTGGGTGCTTTGTTAGAAAAGATTCAAAATTCAGCTAATTAAGATGTTAGAAAACAAGCCGAGCTTGGCGTTGCACACCTGTAATCCCAACACTCAGGAAGCTGAGGCAGGAGGATCTTTGCAAGTTCCAGATCAACCTGGGCTACAAAGTGGGTTCAAGACCAGCCTGAACTGAATAGTGAGACCCTGTCTCAAAAAATAGGGCCAGGGATTTAGCTCAGTGGTGTAAACACCTGCCTGACGGGCAGGAAGTCATGAGTTCATTCCCCTGTACCAAAAAAATAAAAATAAAAATAAAAAAGATGTTAGAAAATAAAATACATAGTAGTAGTGTTGTAATTTAACAAGGAAAACATTCAGAAATTCCTTAATATAGTCACCAAGTAACAGGTAAACTTATCTTAGAAATAACAACAACAAAAAAGTTTCAAATTCAGTAAGGAAATGAATTTAAATTAGACCAAAAAAGGGATACACAGAAGATCCTTGTTAAGCTAAGTGGAGATGTTAAACTAAGGGAATTGTTTTCTTTTACATTAGCAAGATTGTGTCATTTTAGGCAGTGTTTGGTATTGTATCACCACATGAATTCTCATCTATGTTTTACAGTTATTTATAAATTTCCAAGTATGATCATTTGTATATTTTATGCATTTTTTTCCTTTTTTAGTAGCACACATTTGTGTTACATAATGATTACATTCATTATGGGAAGTGGGTATATGTATATAATACATCTTATGTTTTTTTTCATCCTTTTTCCCCTTCCTCTCCCCCTCCTTTCATCTCCTGGTCCTCTTCACTTTTGCAAAAGTTCTATTTCCCTATTTTAAAAACATATCTATTAGTCTGTTGTGATAAATAGCACTGGGGAGGAAATTGGGATATTGTGAATTTGTTAAACTGAGGAAAAACTAATGAGTTTCGTGGTCTACCTTTGTGATACTATAGTTGCACACAAATTTGAGGCTCTGACTTGCCTTTTACAATGATTATTTTTATAGCAGTTAGCATTGATAGAGGAAATTCTTGTATTCTTAGATGCATTTTCAGATGCTAATTGTTAAGGATTTTAACACTTAGGATAAAATGTGGGGATCTGGATTACCAGTCTTCTTTTAAATTTCTTTTTCATCATCTCAAAATTGCCCACATTAAAACTCCATTCTTTAGAATGCTAGTTTAGTGAAAATGCCTGTTTTCTATAATGTCAGATTACTAGAGGACTTATTTTGATTGGGTAACATATTTGATCCAGAACACCAAATACTGAGGCAGCAAATAACAAGAGAAAAATGTGTTGGCAGTTGGAGTGCTTGGCTATGACTAGTGTTGACACCACTAGCTCGTCCCACTAATGGACAACCTGTTACAATAATAACTGTGTGCCTAAGAACCAAATCCTGTAATGAGGGCTTTAAAATGCATGATTTAATTTTTATAAGAACCTTAGGAGAAAAACTTTATCATTACTGTTTTCAGCTGAGATCACTAAAATTAAAAAACAAATAATTTGTCCAAAATCATCTATCAACAGAATGCTAGTTCCATTTCTCAGTTTTCTATTTGGAATAGGTCAAACATGTTTAGAAATAAATAAAAATATTTGATAACTGTAAATTTTATATAATCAGGCAGAATTTAGTCATTTGTATGATCTTATTTACCATTATTATTTATCTTTCTCAAAAACACAGGCACTAAGTCCTACAATGCTCTGTATAGCATACAGTTCAATATTAGAAAATATAGAGAAAATCCATACTAAAGCAAGTCCTATAAGCCTTTACCCAACATCTATTTTTATGCCTAGTTTTAACAGGATTTTTTTTTTTAATTTTTAAATCTACTGGTGTGTTTTTCAACCAATATTTATTAACTAAGCACTTTGAGTAACTGCAACTATGATACTCTTGGGTATGCAAAGATGAATTAAGAAACTTTTTCTTTTTCATCAGTCAGCAAATTAGACACTGGGCAAAGATGACATGTGGCCAAGCTGATGGAGAATAGCTGTCCAAAGTAATAGCTGTCACTCAGGATCCTGAAGCACCATCACAAGAAAAAAACATAGGATTTACTGTATTTCTCTGGGGCCTGTGGATATTATTGTGACATAACTGATTTACATTGAGGAAAAGATTAGATTAGATTTAGCATATTCTGATAAAGGAAATACAATGTCTTGAAATTATATTCACCTAGAATTATGATTATTGGTGCTGAAGAGTGAACCCAGACCTTGTACTTAGAAGACTAGCATTCTACCACTGAGCAATGCTCCCAGCCCTCTATGCAAAGTTATTAAAAAGTAGTGGTGCATAAGGAAGTGAAGCAACTCATATTTATAATGGTAGTCCCAGATAACCAGAGTTTTTACGATATCATAATATTTTCAAAAAACTCAATTGCTGAAGTATGAATTTTATTAAAAATCCCAATAGATTTTAGTTGTAAATTTTATTCAGGGGTAGGCAATCCTTCTGAGTTCAAGTCTAACTTCCAGAAGTTTCATGTCGAATTTTTCGTTGAGTCCTAGTGTAAACACTGACTAAAACTTTGCATGACACCATTGTAAAAAATTGAAACATTTTAAATGAAAACATTTTAATCTTTTATTTCAGATTTTTTGGTCCAGTGACTACTGTTGTTTATTTTTTGTCCCCAAGTGTGTTAGCAGTGGTAAATATCTCTTTTAAAAAAAAATGTGGTCAAGGAGAGGAAGTTTAAACACATTGCAGTAGATGGCTCTGAATCACTTAGAATTATAAAAAATGAAAGCTGAAAGGAAGCTTACGTATCATTTGAACTACACATTTCATGATCCAATTGTAAACTGAGGCAAGAGATGGTTGGTAACTTGTATGAAGTCACAAGACCAAGAGCTTTTTCATAGAGCCTCCATTCCTATTTGAGCCATCCCAATCCAATTTCCTACTCATTTTCATGTCACCACCAATGCATATTGTAAATTGGGTAAGAGAACAAGGAAAAAGTAAGATTTTAAAATGTTTTAAGCCCTCCTTATTTATCAAAGTATTCTTCTGTGGCAAGACAATTTCTGAGTAGCACCATCACTGACATCCAAATCTTCTTTGATTCCCTGAAGGATTATTATCTTCCATTAGAGAAAGATTTCACTTGTCTTTCTTTTTTTTTAAATCTATTTATTTTTTTATTTTTTATTTTTTTTATTTTAAACAAAAGAAAAACAAGAAATCAGAACATAACAATTTCACCCCAACCAACAAAACCAACAATTATCAGCATATTGGATATTCCCAAAAATTATTTAAGACAAAAAATACAGACATGAAACATTATCAAACTAATTGTTAACACAATTGTTTTCAAATGAACATTTCACATTAAAAATAAAATCTGAAGGTGACCCTGAAAAAATTACATTTTACTCAAAATTCTTTTTCTCTGTCATAACTAATTTTTTATATACATAGATTTTGTTTCAGATGACATGATACTCTACCCAGAGGATCCCAAGAACTCCATACCTGTCTTTTTGTGACAGCAATGTATTGAGGTCTTCCAATACAGTTGTATTAAGTCTTACTTGATTTTTCATGTCAATTAATAATTGTTTTATATAACTGGGTGGACTAGTATTTGTTGCATTGTTACTTCTTCCTCTTAGATTGTCCCCTTACCAATATATAATGACCTTTTTTGTCTCTCTTAATCAATCATGGCTTAAAATTAACTTTATCTGCAAATAGAATAGCTACTTCTGCTTTTTTCTGGACTCCAGTTGCATGGAGTATTGTTTTCCATCCTTTAACTTTCAGTCTATGAGTATCTTTTTTAATTAAATGTGTTTCTTGTATACAGCATACTGTTAGATCTTGCTTCTTGATCCATTCTGCCAGTCTATGTCTTTTGACTAATGAAATTAAGACCATTAACATTGATGGTTAAAACTGATACGTATTGACTTATCTTTATCATGTTGTTTTCTTTTTTCCTGGTGGATTCCTTCTATTGGGGTTCGTGGAGCTGAAGTACTTATCATCCCTTTCTCAAATGTTCTTCAAAATATTTTGGAGTGTTGGTTTAGTGGTCATGAATTTCCTCAACTGTTCCTTATCACGGAAGTATTTTGTTTCTCCCTCTATTTTGAAAGATAGTTTTGTGGGATACATCAATCTGGGTTGAAAGCTGTTTTCTTTTAAAACTTGGAGTACTTCACTCCAAGCTCTCCTTAACTTGAGAGTTTGTGCTGAGAAGTCCACTGTATTTCTGATGGACCTTCCTTTATAGGTGATTTGTTTCCTTCCCCTAACAGCTTCTAAAATTCTATTCTTGTGTTGAATTTCTGAAATCTTGACTATGATATGCCTGGAAGTAGATTTTCTTTATCATTGCTAATTGGAGTTTTATATGCCTCACTTATTTGTATGTCAAATTCTTTTTCTCTACCAGGAAAATTTTGGGACACGATATCTGTAAGGATGTTTTTAATGTCATTTGTAGTATCTCCTGCTTGTTCACTGACTCCAATTAATCCTAAGTTATTTTTCTTTGTCTCATCAAGCAACTGCTGGATTAATGTCTCATGATGCCTTGCTAGTTTTGAAGAATCTTTCTTTTCCTGGTCACTAACTATGAGCCTGTCTTCAGTATCAGAGATGCTGTCCTCACATTGGCTTAATCTGCTTTGAATACTTTCAGTAGAGTTTCTATTCTCCTGGATATCTACTTAAATCTGCTTTATGGAATCCATTTGCTTCCCATGTTGCCCTTCCATAATTTGCTTAAGCTTGTTTATTTTTTGTTTGTATCTGCCCTAACATCAGTAAGTGTGGTTATTTGAGAGATTTTTTCTGATTTCATTTTTTCCAAAGCCTCATTCAACTGCTTTATTACCACTTCTAAGAAACCTTATAAGGGGCTTTCGAATTTTCCAGCCTCATTGCCCCCTGGGTTTGCTTTTGGTGAACTGGGTGTCAAGCGTTGTGACCTGTGTAAGTATCTTCTCATTTTTTTTTTTTTTTTAGTTTAATTCCTAAAGTGATACCTGTTAGTTGCCTGCAGTGGGTTACTTTAATGGTGGTATTAAGGAATGGTGATGAGCACTTCCTGGAGCTATCTTCCAGGTGTAACTTGTTCCTGGGCTCTGAGTCTATTGGAAAATCCCGCCTCCTCAGTTTGTCAGAGATGAGAAACCACTGCTCGCCTAGCGCAGTCCCTAGTTCCTTGGCACCATGCCCCAGCCTGCTCTGTGACCCCCAGTCAATCCCAGTCCTGGACCAGCAAGGCCAACAGCTGTCCAGTTCAATCGAGTCACTTCTGGCTGCAGTGGCACCCACAGCAGCAAACAGCCAACAAAACAGTAAACTGATTCAACCCCTGATTTACAACCCCCAACCATATAAACTGAATTTATATCCATACAACAGGATGTAAAACAATCATATACAATACTTAGGTTCACAGAATGTCAATTCTGTCCCCAAGGGTGAGAACCCAAAAGGAATTTAAGAAAAAGCAGAAAAGTGGGATCAGGGAAAAGAGACTGGAAGTAGTTTGGAGAACAAAGATGGGTCCACCAACTCAGGGAAACCACTGGAGAAGACCGAGAGAAAAGAAAGCCAAAAGAGACAGAAAAGAGAACAGAACAAGACTAGGCCCAAAGGGAGGGCAGAAACCACAGTCACTGAAAAAAAAAAAAGTCCACTTCCGGGATTCTCTCTGGATTCATTGGTAAACAGCCTGTGGAGACAGCAACCCAAATCATGGCACTGTATCACCGTAAGCCAGCAACTGTTAATGGATGGAGTAGTAGACAACCTTAGCAGGCCTGCCCTGAGAACAGCCCCCTCAGGCTCGAAGCCATCCAAGCAGTCTCTACAGGTCTGCGCCCAGGTAGGAGCTGCTGGGGGGAGCCGGCAACAGTTTTAGGCCCAAGCATATCTGGCCCGACTCAGGAATGGCCTCCAGCAAACCGCTGTCTCCCTCAGGAGGACCAAGCCCTCTGCACTCACCACCAGCCAGCACAGTCCTCTGCGCCCACCACTCTCCTCCACCGAGGAATGGCTCCACAGTGGTCCCAGGGTCACCAGCCACCACCAACACCACAGCCGTGTGCCGCCGGGCTCCAACAGCTCCCCTCACGCAGTGAGTCCGGCTCTGAGTGAAGGCTCCGCCAGCTACCACCTTCTTCTTAATTGAATTTTTTCTTTTTGCTATCTCTGGGGTTCGATTCAAACTTCAGGCTCTTCCTGGGTCCAAGGAACCCATCTCCCTCCTTTTTGTCTTCTTCAAGATGGTGTGTTCCCACGTCTAGATGGTGTCTCTCAGAGAGGCTGTTTTCCCTGCATCCTACTACTCCACCATCTTCCCGGAAGTCCCTTCACTTGTCTTTCTTCTGAAAATCATTTACTAAATGCTTACTGTTAGCAGGCATTTCTCTAATCCGCAGTGATCCAAAATGAGAAAGAATGATGTCCCCACCAGGAAAACACAGCTCAGGATGGAAACAGATGGGAAAATAGTGGTCACATCAGTAAATTCAGCACAGGAACATGGGAGTTTAGAGGAGCTCTTGACTCATCCTGGCTTTGGTGAGGAGGTGGCTAGAGCAGAAACTTAAATTCCAGAAGCCCACACCAACCTTCAACTAACTACTCTTTAGAGAGATGAAGCAAAGGAAGCTCAGAGCATTCCTCTTTAAATCCTCTCAACTTTGATAACATTTTTTTTTCTCTTTTGTGGTCTCTGTAAGTCCCTAATTTCTCCAAATGTTAAATATTTACAATGGAATCAACAAATCTTAGGAGACCTTCTGGAGAAAGGAAATCACGTTTACTTCTCACTGTCAGAAATAAATGTAAAAGGTCTCAGTAGAATCAGAAATACAGACCAATGACTATGACTGAGAGGACTCTGAAAGGTTCTGGAACCTTTATAATATCTATGATTTGTTAACTCCTCTTGTCTTTTTCATGACTAACAACAAAACATTTAAGCAGGAAAGGTAAATTTCGCTTGTCTTAGGGCAGCATAGAAAGGAATGATGAAGTGGCCAGGGATTTGGCTCAGTAGCATAAGCGTTTGCCTGGCAAGTGCAAGGTTGTGAGTTCAATCCCTGGTCCCCCCCCCAAGAAAAAGAAAGGAATGATGACTGGAGCTTAGGACATTCTATCCCTGTCTGCAGCCATTCTTGGGGAAATGGTGTTTGGGATAGAGTGGACAATTGCTGTCACCTCAGGAAAAAGAGACCAACTGAAGGCCTGCAGTCAGAAAGAAAGAAGGGACAGGGAGCTATCTTATACTTTAGGCCCTGAGGCTGGACTGGAAGAAGATCCACTGAGGTCTTTCCTACTTATTTAAGAAAAATAACCTGAACAAACGATAACTGCGGTTTTAAATTGTGCATTCACTTAATGGTCCTGCATAGACTAGGTGTGGTAGAAAGAAAGGAAATTTTCTTTAAAAGAGAGAAAAGAGCAAAACATATTTCATGAAGAAGAATAAACTCTGGCAGTATTTCTTTTTGTGTTCCAAACATACTCTCAACCTGAAGTGAAAGGAAATAAAATAACATGGAATGTGCAGGAGTGGGAAGAATTGAGACAAAAATTAGCAATCTGCTTCATTAAATGTAGTCATTTATTGTCGATAAAATGAATCTATTATCACCATTATCTCATATTGGGCCTAACTCCTTTCAACAACTTGATGAAACTTAATAAAACAGGATTTTTTCTCTTCCTAAGGGTTGTTTTCACTCTTATCTGTCACTGGTGTAGTTTCCCTGAGTCATAGTGAAATACATTAGGAAATAGGGTGAGTAGGCAGAAAATAGGAGAAAGTCAAGGTCTTTTTTATAATGGTTTATAAATTTAATGCTCTTCAATTTGTATTTTGTATACAGATTTCCCATGTGTCTTTCCAAGTAATTAATTGTAAGGATCAAGAAAGTAGTACAGCTGAGTTTTATACTGGGGATAGTAGAAAGGATGTTGTATATCAAAAAGTAAAAAATAATTGTACTTTTGCTAAAGTACATTTGCTACAGTTACCAAAGATTGTTACATTAGCATTTGTAAGAACACTGCATTTGTGAATTACCAAGAAATCATCCTTGTCATTGTGTAAGAATTGACCTGTGAACCAAGAGATCAGGAGGTACCCGGGTTCTGCCATTAGGCTATGTGACGTGAGGAAATCATTTTTTTCTTTTTGAGATTTGGCTTCTTAGCTATAGAATGAGCGAACAGTGGACCTTGATTTCAGATTCTCTTTTGCAGATTTCTGATTGTACTGCAGTAAAAATAACTACTTGTTATTTTTGCAAGTTGTGTAAAATAAATCTCTAGTGACTTAGGCTTTTTAAAAAATCTATTTGCACCATATTTTAAAAGCTGCCAGACTTTGGGTTTGGCTGACTGCTATAGAGAGCAGACTGCTAGAAGGGGCAAATTCCAAAGCTGAGGGTCATTTATTTGGAATGATTTGCGAAATACTGTCATATTTTCAAAGTTGGGGGTAGACTTTCAGACTGGACCGTTAGGGGGAAAACAACTGTTAAAAACCATTTTGTCAATAGGTGCACTAAAATCTTGAGATTTGCAGCTATGTTTTAATGGTTCGCCACATTCCAATGGCATGCCAAGTCTCATAGCTCTGATAGTTTTCTTCTTGTTATTTTCTTCTCCTATCAACTTTGCTCGATCTTCCAAAGAAACAGGCAATGAGAAAACACAAGTCTTTATTTTTACTGGGATGTTCTTTCCATTTGGTCACTTTTTCTGAAAACAGGTGGCATGAATCACCTATAGAATTTTTAAGTGATACGGATTACTAAGTCCTACTCTCAAAAGTCAGCATATTTATAAAAGGGACTCAGACATCTATACATTTAAAAAGTTTCTCAGGTGTTCCTTATCTATGACCAAGTTAAAATTAAATCATGGTGCCTGATCACTGAGAAGGTCAGTTGCTTTTAAGGTATTCTGTGACCACAATACCAACCAGCATTCTGGTTCAGAAGAGAAGGAACGTAGTGCTGAAAAGGCAGCCTTAAAAGTTGTTGAGAGGAATGCATTTCCTTAGTTTTAATGTCTTATTGTGGGATTTGGTAATACTTTTACGTAGTTTTGAATTGCTATCATAAAGTCTCAATTAGAATTAGTAATGATCAATTTGTGACTATTCATTGCTACCTTCTATATGTTCTATATGTGTTGGGGGGTACAAAAGGTAAAAAAAGAAGTCCTCACTCTTTAAAGAATCAAGTTTATGATCCTCTGGAAATGCAAGAATTCTGTAACACATAACAGGAATGCAAAATTCCTATATGATCCAGAAAATGAAAACTGATACTGCTGAGAGGAGGAAGATATCACAGTTGGCTGAAATCACCTGAGAAGATGGTACAGTTCTGTGATAGAAGGGCACTATGACCTTGGATAAGTCAGGTTGCCTTTCAAACCTCAAATTAAGCTTCATATACTTTAATCTGTAAAATTTTTTTAAAATGCTAAAAATTACTTCATTGATTTGCAAGGAATACATGATAAATGCAAATACCTGGAAATTTGTAAGAAGTCAATTTTACTTATATTTATTCTTCCTTCCTATTACATCATTTTACCACATATACCCACCTGGGCATCAGAGAAGCCATGGATGTTTGATGCAAAAGCAGTGCCTCAAGCTTTTTCCTATCATAAATTCCAGCCAAACTCTCCATCAAAGATGGTGTTCAAACCACAAGAAGAAGCCTGGGTCCACAGTTACCCTCAGCAAAACATGTGCTCACCATGTTTTGCTTCTCAGTCTTTACAACGTTTTGATGTCTATGTGGATAAGCCTGTCTGCCTCACAGCACAGGTTTGAGGTGAAACACTCAATTTTGTGAGTGATAAGCAAATGAGGAAAAGCACAGAAGAATACATTTCAGTTGTGAAGTTCATACCAGGAACAATAATCCCTTCAGGGAGACTTCTGAGTCAGCCAGAAAACATTAACCACCCACCCTTCATGAGGAGGTCCCGTGTGCACAAATCACAGAAGCGAACCACAGAAGCTTATACAGTCCCATGGTGTGGAAGTTGGTCCTATATCAGCTGTAATCCATCGTTAAACTGAGTTAAGTAAAATTAATATTCTTAAATTAGACAATAGTTATTCCTTCCCTCAATTTAAGCATCTTAATTCTTATGATTTTTAGTTCATATTTGTATATCATTCCTCTGTTGCTCAGCCTTTTCCCCCCTGATGTCCCAGTCATAAAAGTATAAACAAGCCACAATTCTCTTACTATTTCTAAGCCACTTTCAAACAACAGAAACCAACTCTGTTAATGTTAGCAGTGAAAGAGTGTTTTGAAGAAGATGAAGAGGCTGTGATAGGAACAAAGAGAGGACAGCGTAGTCAGATTTCTGCTACAGAGTTTATCTGTATAAGACAGTGCAGCTGACGGGAATCAATGCTCTGAGATAATCATCATCAATACCATGGACTTAAAACTAAACCAGGGATTTTAAAAGTAATTTCTAATGATTAGGAAAATCAGATTGGCTATCCAGAGATCAAATGACTACATTTTACAGACCAGGACAGGGTGAAGAAGTATTCTATCCTCCTACATCTCCTTCCAGTCCTATCTCCTATATAACTTAAATTTCTCACCCCTTCCCATACAAGAAAGACTGTGTGAATGGAGAGCTGCCAAATCAAAAGAAAGTATCCACTAACCATTTTAAAAGTCAAAGTTAGGGAACTAACATTTACTGTGTATATTGCTAAGGCCAGGCATTATATTGATGTCAGAGATACTGAAACACAGACTGGCATATTCACATCCTAGCTAGTCTACTTGCTGCAAAAAAGCAGTTGACGTACTGATCCTGCAACTGAGGTGAGTTTGATTGTAGAGTTTGTTATATCAGTATTTTATATAACTTTGTAAGACCATTTCCCCATCCCATTAGCCTCTGTCTTTAATTCACACTGAGTTTTTAACTCCTATGTTCCCCATCAGAGAAGAAAAACCAATTTGTTGAGGAAAATATTGAATCTCTTTCACGGTTCATATCTGCATAGGGAAAAAAAGTTTCCTAGTCATGGAAATCAGTCAAATATTTAATACAAAAGTTATTTCTATTTTCACCTGACTTTTCTCTGACTAATGACCTTAAATTTTATTTCAATGTGTTCAGTTTTCTGGTATTGAAATGGTTGTGTGATTCACCAACAATTTAAGACCTGTCGGTGGGTGACTCATTCAATATTTGATGTCAGTTATTTTCTAAATTTTCAGCCTGGGAATATCTCAGTGAGAAATTTGGTATTAGTCCTGAAGCATCGTGGCAGTGCAGAAAACTCAGGAAATGCTTTGCTTACACAGACTCAGGTCTTTTTGGGGGGTTACCTCAGGCCACTTACATCTTTCAGCATTGCTTTTCCCCCGCTGATGCTTGGATTGGAAGGAAATGAAGCCAGGAAAGAGGAAGATGATGTTGGGCCTTCCATCTCTCAGCACAGTGGTCCCTAGCTGTTGTTTTGAATTCGTTGTTTTCAAATCCAGCTGTCAAACTTTGTGAATGAAGAGGACAAGAACCAACTAGTGAATATGTCCAGATTTTCTGTTAGTTACCAAATGCTAAACTGGGAAGGTCTAAAATTTTAATCTCAAAAAAAAAAAAAAAAAAAAAAAAAAAAGCAAGACCTACCAGGGTATTTTATTCTCCTAAAGTAAAAAATTTCAACTTAGAAATGAGCCCCAAATTGTAAAGCCCTTAGCAAGTGCTCTTTTTCCCACCATCCTAAGGTCTCCAGATTTAGAGGTCAGGAGGAGCAGTGAATGAGACAATTCTTATTCTAAAATTTTACTCATTATTTATGTGAAATTAAAATCTACTTGGGTATCTCGCACCCCTAAATTTTCTTTGATTTGGTTGGCCATGATTATCTTGGGCAGGAATGACCTTTGTTTGGGTGAATATTGAGAAGAACTGTGGTGAAGCCTGCTCAGGATTGGTCTTGAATTTATTTTTGGAGTCTTTGTTGGAAGAACAGAGAACAGGTGATCTTCCTGTGTGTTTGGAAAACACTGATCTAAGCCTTTGAATAATAGCTTTGAATGTAAATAAATATTGATTTAGTAATCATCTTTTCCAGGTGATTTTTATATCTTAAAATAATGTTACCCAAAGGAGGACCCTAATTGTAAGATGTTTTTTAGAGGTAGTTAAATTTAGTAATTGTAAGGGCTGGGAGTTTGGCTCAGTGCCTTAAGTGCCTGCCCTGGCAGGCGCGAGGTTGTGAGTTCAATCCCCGGTGCCGCAAAAAAATAAAAAAAATAAAAAATTTAGTAATTGTAAGTGGGCTTATAATCTTGATAAATTAAGGGATCTTAATTTAAAATGTACCATATCACTAAATAAGAAGATAGTACTGTATTAAACAGTGGCTAAGTGTAAAAGTTCTGGAATTAAAACTTCTGGGTTCATTATCTGTAGTACTAATTACTTTGACAATTTCAGTTTTCCTACCTACCAACTAATTGCCAACTACTAAAGTGTTGTTGTTGTTGTTGTCATTGTTTTAATATTTAAGATCATTGCTATTAATTGCGTGGCCCAGAGTAAAAGCTCAAAACTTTTTACCTATTTTATATATCTAAAGTTTGTCTCCTTGGGACTCAAGTATCCTTGAACACTGAGTACATTTTTTCAATTCTGAAAGGAAACCAATACACCAGCAGAAACAGGGCAAACATCCTTGTTTTGAAATAGAGAAAATTTTCTTATAAGATGAAAATTGATGATGTCCTACAGCAAGTGGAACATGTACACCACTCACAGAGGTTGAGCCATGAAATTAGACCTTATTTCTGTTAATGTAAAAAAATTGTTCACAGCCATGGCATAAAGTTTTCATATTGTCCTTCCTACATACACACACTGGATTGTTTTATGAATTAGTCCATTATGAGTTCATTCAAGCAGCATGGCTAGCCTCTTTGAGAGCCCAGAGTCCTTATTACCAACAAGGACGCATGTGGCTATGTCCAGATGGGCAAAGCACATTTTTTCCCAGAGCCCCTCAGGAACTATGTATTCTCTGGAGGAAATAGCAGAACTCTTTTCCAGCACTCTACATTTCTGGAATTAGCATACTTATTCCAGGTCTTTTCACTTTTATTGAGAATTATGGGGAAAAGATAGTAGCAAAAATTTGTATTATGACTGGCCACAACAGGGGGAAGTTTTCTTTGCAATAATATTTTTAATAAGTGTCATACAGCATCCGCATTCATTTACCTCGACAGAACTGGCACACTAAAAATAGAGAGAGATGGTAGCACATGGAATGATAAACTTTTGTCATGGGGAATCTGATCACAAGCTTTGTTAGACTTCTTTTTTTAAGAAGATACAAAATTTAAAGCTTTTATGTCCTGAGTATAGAGTTTATCTTTTTACCAAAAAACTAAAATGATTTGAAATATCTTTGCAGGGGAAGGATAAAGTTCTGCAGAATTATGTGATAACATTTTGTACACCAAAGATTAAAAACAATGCCAAGTCAGAAAGACATTTCTTCTGCTAGAATTTTAACTTATTTCTTATGTAGGTATAGGAAACTAGGATGATGTAGACTTACAAAGATCTGACAGGTTTATAAATATGCATACTATATTTGCATATGCAAATTGTAATATACAAACTTTAAAAGATTATTTTTCATTTTTATTTAAAGCAGGGATTGGCAACTTTTTTCTGATAAATGGCAGAGATGATAGATTTTTTAGGCTTTGCAGACCACAGAGTCTTTGCACTGACTATTTAATGAGGCCACTGTGTAGGAAAAAAAGCAGCCATATACAATAGTTAATAGTAGGAAATGGTTTTATTCCTATTAAGCTTTGTATGCACGATCAGGTTATGGGCAAGATGTGGCCCATAGGATACAGTTTGCTGATCCATGGTCTATAGCATGTTAAGGAGTATTTTTTCAAGCTGGACATAAAAGCAACTCATGTAAGGGAAAAATATGTATAGTACAAACATAAAATAGTGACTAAATCAGAAGTTGTATCAAATAACCTTAGTAAATCTGTTATCATAATGAATTGAATTTAAAAAAAAGGGAAGTTCTTTAAGTGAATTTAAAAAAATGCAGTTCTCTAATAGTGGTATATAAGCCACATTATAATTGGCTTGCATTTTAACAGTACTTTCTCTAGCATAGAGCTGTGTCCATTTGCCCAATAGGTTTTATTGCTATGCTGTGGTTGTCAAATTTTGAAATTTGATTCAGACTCACTACAGGAACATCCAGGACAATATTTCTTTCTGGAAAAGAGTATTTTGTGAATTTCCTGAGAAGTACATTTAAAGATCCTCTGCCTGATACCATCTGAGCCATTGTAGTGTAAAGAATTTCCTGCAGGGATTAAGCTATTTAGACCTGTTGCATGCATAGCTTGTTGTAACTATTTCCCACATTAACCTTAAAAATGTGATTCTTTTCCATCCAGGGAAACAGAAAACAGTGAAATGTCAATATGTTTAGAGAATACTGAGACTTAGAAAAAGCTAATTAATCGCCCTCCCACCCCCTTTTTTGCCATAATAGCATAGAAAGACAACTCAATCTATGGTACCTTGATAGAACATCTAACATCAACACATACATTAGAAAGGTATCCAGTCTTTCATTTTAAGATTGTGATTTTGTGAATTTGAATTTTATACTACTTTGAGGATATTTAATAGTCTGAAGCTTTACATAAGAGGAATAGCAGCATAAGTTACCTCAAGTGACCTCCAAATGTCAAATGATTTAACATCACTGTTGTTTTATTTCACCCATTTTTCTCATTCCAGTGTAGGTTGGATGACACACTACTCTTGTACTGTGTCATCAGGAACACATAACTCTAAGCTCAGCCAAAGGACAGATGTGTAGACAGAAAATAGCACACCTGTTCTCAACTGCTTTGAAGGTTGAGAACACACATTATCAGTTCTGCCGCTCATTTATTGACAAAAACAATCCACAGATCACCTACCTAACTGCAAGGGTGGCTGGGAAATACAGAGGAGTATGTATATAGGTGTCTGTTGTACACTGCAATCCCTAACTGACACAGAAAAACATTTTTAAAGTACGAGGTTCATGTGCTGAGTCCAAAAATCGACTGGGAAGGACTAAAAGAAATTTTCAATATTATCTTAGTTTTTATGTAGTTGATTTTAATAAGAACATATGCCAGTAGAATGTTTATTACATTCCCCTTATTTTCCTATTTTATAGTTTTCTGTTGTATTCAAATTCTATCTTTATGGACAGATTAAACTGTAGCCTAACTATGTAATTCATTGTAGGAAAATGTTTATGCAACCTGACAACAATAAGCACTGGTTTATATATTCAATAAATGTTGGTTGATTAATAGGTAAGTTTATATACACTTACTTTATTGGAAAGTAGGTAAATAGCTTGAAGATAAATGGTGACTGACTTTAGTTTGCATTTTTAGACTGTGGAAGGGTTTTAGTTTATATCAGTGTTTCTGAAGGTGTATCCAGTGGCCTGAACTGGGAAGTCTGCTACAATTCCAAGAACTCCCATTGGTTAAAAATTATGTTTTTAGCACTTCTGTCACCCTCCTTCTATGTAATGACCCTATTGAATCCATAAGAAAAGAATAGAGTTTATTCTATTCTAGTGCGCATCGTTCTAAACAATTAGTACATTTGTAACTGATAAGTGGGTAAATGATATGACTATAATGCATAAGTCAGTATGATGCATTTTCTCCAGCACCTTAATGTTTATTCTGTGAAGTACAAGCACTTGAATGCCAAGTACACAGAGCACTGGAGACAACAGGCAAAGATCAGTACAGTGCTGTACAATGCTATTCTCTTGGAGTTCTTCTTTTTGACTTAGTTTTGCCAGATATGTGATTCCTCAGAAGGTCTTACTAACAGATTGACTGCATACTTAACTTTGCCCTTGTCTCCATAACTGTAGACTCAATATTTTCTTACTTCTTTCCATCAAAGTCCTACATTGAGTATAGCATTTATTTACCAGGATTTAACATACCTTTAAAATAAAGGTAGTATTTTTACTTAGGTTATAATTGGCTATGTTTGTGCTTTGGCAAACAGTTGTGTACGTTTTCACTTGACTATCCTAAATCTTTTTTTACAGTAGCATCTATTATTTTTATGTATGACTTTTTAGAAAACATGATGTTGTAATTAGGAATAAACATATCACATTATAATAGAAATGCATGTATTCTTACAATATAAATTGCATGTGTTTTTTGGAATAGGAGAATGCCAGTGTCAAAATTGGCATTTGGCTTGAGAAGTTACCATATGAAAGTAATTCTTCGCCTTTTATCTTTTATAAGTTTACAGTTCTCAGTTGGCACTCACATCCAGCATCTTATATCAATATCCTAAAAATACCATGAGAACCATTAGCATTTCTGCTTAGCAGACTTGGAAATCAAGGCTTAGAGGAAAGACTTATTTAAGGTAGATTGGTAACAAAGTTCCATCTGTGATTAGTTATAATCTGTTCATATATACTTTGAGCATCTTTTATTCAAGAAACTGAGTATACACAGATAAATAAGATTAAACCCAGCCCTCTACCAGCTGGTTTCCACTTTTCTGTCTTTCATTGATATAGAGACACTTTTCAGCTTGAGCATGGTACAGCTAAACACTCTCAAACTCAGGAAGGCACCAATATTGCTAATTTTCTAGGAAGATGGAGGCTGAGTGTCCTGGCTACTCTTCACAGGGCTGTACAGCACTTATGTGGCTCCTGGCCAAGTGGATTCAGCCTGTTGCTGACCAGCAGTCTGTTACTTGGCCCTACTCCTCCACCAGTTCCTGTTTTAGACTCCACCTCTGACACTGTCTTACCCAGTGGAAATACAGCTTCAGGAACCATAGAAGGCCTATCATCTCTAATATTTCTACCTTGTATGAGCAGTAATTTTATCCCCAGATGTAGATTGAAGATGGCTCAGCACTGTTTCACACACTTGATCATGTGAGATAGTGGACAGGAAAGCTAAGTAAGAACAGGGGAAATGCTTCCTGCTAAGGGCTGTCAGTAAAGTAGCCATGGTAACTTAGGCAAGATATTTCAACTGTTCTCACCATTTGAGGATTGTCTAGCCAAATAGGTTATGAAGGGCTTTTCCAGCTGTGTCCCTCTGACAGTCCTCAAGCACACACTCAGGCATGTTTACTGTGTGCTCAAAGGAAGACTCCGAGGAATCAGGTCTACCACACTTAATTGGGAGGTCTCTCAATAGTACCCTTTCTATCCTGACCTCCTTCCAAATTCTATATACGTCTCAGAGAAACAGAGATAGAATGGCCAAGATGGTGGCACCAGATCTGGAAGGAAGTATTTAGGCATTTTTATGAGTTTGTTTTTTAAAAGATTTTAAACCCATTGTTGAATGTACCTAAGTATTTAAGATATAGGGTCGTTAATAAAGAAGACAAGTATTTTGGGCCAATTCTAATAGTCTTTAAACAAACATTTTCAAAATTAATATGAAAACCTATGTAATATTCATGTTAGTATCAATTTTACTACTTGATCACAAATGTTTGTGTCACAAACATTTAGATGTATGTGTTCATAGTGAATGACACTGCTCTCTGATGCCTCAATCATTTTTTGTTGTAGGAAATTGGAGACTACCTAACTCCTGAGGTCTCTTCTAGTTTTGGTTTTGTCCCATGATCCTAATGAAGCCAGGACCCATAATCAGTTCAGTGTTTATTTGCTGAGTCAATGTTTAGTCTGTGGGTGGACTTTCCATACATCCCAGTGGAACCTGAGAGAGCTGTGCAGAGTGGTGAAAGGCAAAGAAAAAGAAATAACTGAAAACCAGGGTAAACAAGGAAAAAGAAAGAGAAGAGGGGCTCTTATCATTTCCTTTTAATTTCTCCCTACATGCTTAGAACATAGGACAGATTTTTGTGTTTTTGGTAATTTGTTTGTTTTGTTTTGTTTGTTTTGTTTATGTCTTTTTTGAGACAGGGTTTCACCATGCAGTTCAGGCTGGCCTTGAATTCACTCGCAGTGATTCTCCTGCATTTATCAATTTATTTCACAAGTACACAAAATATTAGCATGTTCTACACTCAAGACAGATTGTAGATCAGATGTTTGAAAAGGTAGCTTAAAGGAAATGTACCTTACCTTAACAAGGCTGTGTTTAATGTTTTCATACTTAATCATCTGTAAATCGATTTCTTTCATCACTGACTATGTTTGGTTTCATGGAATTCAAAGAAATAATACATAAAATTATGTATGGTAATTAAAGTCACCATAAAGAACTTATCTAAGGAATTAAATATCAAAAACATATTTGAGTATGTGCATGAATCATCCCAGTTTTAATATCTATCCTTATTTGTGTTTTTTCCTTGTCTCCCATCAAAGACAAAGTAACTAGGACAGTTGCTGTCTCTTAATAGCCTTTTAAATTACCAAGTAAAACATATTGTACTTTTGCCCAATGTTAGTGCAGGAAGCCCAAATTACAGAATGCCCAGTTACACAATCCTATATTAGTCACAAAGAAAAGGGATTAAAATGTTTTGTTTTATTACTTTAAATAGAAAACAAGATGGAAGATTCTTTAAAAAGGGATCTGGGAAAGGGTACATGAGGACTCTATTATTTGTTGCAACATCATGCAAATCTATATTGCCTCAAAATAAAAAAGTTTAAATAAAATGCACTGCTGTGTAGGGTAATTTATTTTATATCTGAATAATATTCAATCATCTATATGTCACATTTTTGTTTGTGCATTCATCAAGTGATGGACATTTTGTGTTGTTTCCACTTTTTAGCTGTTGTGCGAAGTGCTGTTGTAAACAATTGTGAACAGGTTTTCCAGTGAGTATGTTTTCATTTCTTTAGGGCAATGCACCTAGGAATGGAATACTTTCATCATGTGTTAAGTCTTTAACTTCTCGAGGAACTGTGTAACTTTTTTGCATGGCAGCTTCACTAAATTCTCACGAGCAGTGCATGAGGTCTCTAGTTTCTCCACATTCTTGCCAAAACTCATTTAGTTATTCTTTATTTCTTTTGTTTTTTTATGGCCATTCTATCAGATATGAAGTGATACCTCATTGTGGTTTTAATGTACTGCTAATTAAATCTTTTAAGCATCTTTTCATGTACTTCTTGACCACTTGTGCAACTTATTTGGAGATGTATCTCTTGAAGTCCCTTGTCCATTTTTTAAGTAGTTTGTTTGCCTCTCTGGTGTTGAGTCATTTCTTATTTTAAAAGGAAACAAAAATAGAGGGCTCCTGTTGTGTTGGAAATGTGCTTTTCCTAGGCATGTGTAGAAAGGATGTTCTCCCTCTAATTTGTGTCCTTATGTATATTTTTCAAAAATGAGGATGTGTTTTCTGAGTGTATTAATTTGTCAGGTGGCTACAACAAGATAACACAAACTCTGTGGTTTAAAATGCAAAAAATGTATTATGTCACATTGCTCAAGGATAGAAGCCCAAAAATCAAGACAGGTAGAACCACACTCTCATTTGAAGCCTCTAGAAAATACTTCCCTGAATTTTTTACTTTCTGGTGACTCTGGGAGTTCCCTTGTCATTCCATGGTTTGAAGACATATCACACTAATCTGAACTTCTACCTTCTAATGAATTTTTCCTGTGTGTTTTTAGAATCTCCTCCTCTTTTCTCTTACGGAGATATCAGCTGTTGAATTTTGGGCACAAGATCCTATCTCTCAACTGTATTACATATTCAAAGGATCTATGTACAAGTAATGTCAAATTGACAGATACCTGGAATGAAGAATTGGGCTTATTTTGGGGAGAACACAAATTTAGACACTGAAAATATGTTTCTATTTTTTAAAAAATTAAGAAATAGAAAACAGTTTTAGAATAATGTGGTATTCTGGGTTTCTCAGTCCAAAGATCTAGAGGTTAGAGATAAAGGAAGAAATTTGCCCAGTGTTTACTACCATAAAAAGGAGAAATATTATTTTTTAAAAAGTATCTTCACTAATGCCTATTCTGAAAACAAACTTTAAAATAAGATTTTCAAAGAATTCTTTTTCATTTATTTAGAAGAAGCTAATAAGAATAATTTCATGCTCATACATACACAGAATGCCTTTTAAAGCACTAAAGAGCAGGTTTCTTGGGACTGCCAAATGCAGAGTTCTATTAAAAGACATATAAATTTGTGTTCAGACTTACTGGTGGTGCACTCTTTTTTTCCATTTGTCCTTTAATCATCAGTTGAGGGTTTGGACATTTTGGCCATTGATATCCCCAATTTTGTTCTTGTTTTTAGCTGACCAAGTATGCAAGTAATGAAAAGAATACTGTATTTAGCTCCAGCACCTGTGTATTTTAATGTGACATGTAGCTAATGATCAATCTGGCCAACCAGATCTCATTTCATATAGTTAAATAAATATGTAAATGATGTGAGTCTTTCTTCCCAAGAATTATGATTCAGTATATTAAATATTGAGTTTCTAAATGTAGGAAGACTTATAGGATGAAGTAGTTCTGTGAAAAGCAATTTCAGTATTAGAACACACAAATTCAAGAATCTGAACAATAGCCTTATTCAGAAAACTAAAACCTTAGAAGCCTACTTTCTGGATCTGGATCTGAAATCTTTTTTCTTTCTTTCTTCTTGGAAAGCATGGTTAAGAAATAGATGACAGGAGTTGATTTTTTATGTTCTCAAATTGTCCTCACTACAAGTCATGTTTTCAAAGATAAATTCTGGCAACTTTCATAGGTGAGAGTGTATGAAGGCTTTGAAAAACTCCTAATTATTTCACCAGGGAATATAACTTTTTAAAAATTGCCTTACTTGACAGGATTTTTAAAATAAAACTTAATAATTATTTACAAGTTAATTGGAATTTATCCAGAAAGTGATTACTTGTTGGTAAAAGATTAAAAATTAAAGTTAAGTTTTTGAAAATGTTCACAAAAGTCTTTTTATACTTTTAAAATAGTAAAGGCTCAAGTATTTATGAAACGTCCATCTAAACTGTGTTGTTGGCCTTTGATCATAATATGGAATAGTAGCAGCACTCAAGATATGAAGAAGCATAACAGGGTTTGGCTATGAAAAAAACTGACATAAAGTAGAATAAGTCATCTTGGTATCTCCCATTCTAAATGCTAGGCAGGGGTTTCAGTTGCTGAATGGATTATCTGGGTCTTATTCAGCTCTGACCTTCTAATAAGACTATCTTGAAACAAAGCTGCAATTATTCTTTGATAGCAACATTACCATCGTGCTCTTTTGCGGTATTTGTATGAATTATTCTTGTGTGCATAATGAAAGATTTTAGTGTTAAATTTAAGCTAATGATGAGAGTTAGCATGAACACTGTTGCATGTTTTCGTCTTGTTTTATTTTTATTTTCTAGTGGTTCTAACCTGAATGTAAAATCATAAAAGCAAGGAATGGAAATGGAAATGTCCTTTCAGGAACTTTTTAACATATTTAATCACCTGTTCAATCAACTGTAACAGGTTAAAGTTTTTTATAATACATAGAAAAACCCAAGGTAGGTCTCAAGATACTTTTTTCCAATGCTATTAGATATCATGGACTTTTTACTGAGCAAGTAGAAAACAAAAGAAAACAAAAGTAGAATGCTTGAATTCGTAAACTTGCTCTTACAATGATGGTAGTTACAATTACAGTAATACCTAAAATATCTGAGACTCTTCTCTTTGCTTTTCTTTTCTTTTCTTTGCTTTTTACTTTATAGATTTGTTATGTGATGTGCCTTATATCTCACAAGTGACTATAGGTTCGTTGAGGGCATGTCTGATATTTATTTCACCTTTTAATCCTTTAAAGCACATTTATGTCTCTTTGCATGGTTTATTTTTATTAATATGTGCTGAATGAACATTAAATGCTATAGTCACATACATACATTTATTCACATATTTGTAATCTACACACAGAGCAGTCTGTCTCTTTTTGTCTCTTTCTCTTGCTACGCTAAACTTAAGATTTACAGAGGAAAATGCAATAAGGAGCTACTAAATCAAGTTGATGTAACTTCCTACTTTTCTTAGCCTCTTTGAGTCACTCTTTTTCCTGATCCTTCAGCCACAATGAAGAAATAAAGAGACTCATTATTAGACTAAACCATCTCTCAGTTCCCTTCTGTATTTTAGGGGGTCACCCTCCCTCATCTTGATCTCACTCTTTCATGGTGTAAGTCTGCTTCCTAGCAAGAATCAGACCCATCTTGGTTCCTAAGCCAACTATTCCCAGGGTCTCTCCACCAGCACAGAACCTACGCCAAGGTGCAAAACTGAGATCACAGAATTGAGTATTCTGATTGGTCCCTCTAGAATTAATCAATGTTGGCTTGAAGGACGGAAGAATAGATGGCTGATTTCAGACGTAATGTTCGTTTCTGGACCTGTTAGATGTCAGCTGGGGGACAGTCACTTAAAAGCGCAACAGCATTTTATGAAACCCTTGGTTGTAGTAGGATAGATGCCAAAAGCAGGTAGTTGCTGGCTCTGATGAAATAGGAGGAGCAAAGAAAGTAATAAATGTAGTATATCTTCCAAATATCAGATTCTATGATTGATGCCTAAATTAGTCAAATATTAGAAGTCATAATTAATTCTATGCAGATTCTTCTAAACAGTCTGTTGTACCAATAGTAAGTTGAATGTACCAATAGTAAGTTGTTGCAGAAATTATAATATATAACCAAATATGAATGAACACTATCACTGGACACTTGGACATAGATGTAAATGTTGACAAATATGCTAGGTATTGAAAGGACATTTTATAATCTGACAGAAATAACCAAATACATCCATACTTGTTTCGATGCCATTTCTCAAAAGAGTTCAGTTTTTCTGGGACTTTATTTTTTATAATTTCTTCTTTCTTTTTGGTAAGTTATTAGTTATGCAAGTTAGTGGGTAATATCAATAGACAGAAAAGGTCATACTTGTGGGTAATATCAATAGACAGAAAAGGTCATCTTGAAAAAGAGAATAAAATGGCTTTTTACTATGATAATCTACTGTATAGAACCTTCAAGATTCTTACTATCCTATTGTAAAATAGCACACCCAAGTCTAATGTTACTTAATTATCAATATATGTTATAAGATACACTCTTTCTATAACTGTTCAGGTCTTCAAACAATTTCTCATAATATTATATAGTGTGTTATGGTATAATAAAGCATATGGCAATAAAATATTTTCCAACAAACATGCATCTCCCAGAAATTTTTACTTTTTTCTTAAATTATTCCACCTGATTTTACTACCCTGCTTTTTCTAGAGAATGTTCTGAAAACTTATTTGCTATCAACTAATATTACCTTTCCTAGTTATTTTGTAGATCCTGGTTTTTTTTAATTTATGCAATTATGTAGTTATAGTTGAGAGCAAGGTTATTTTGTTATCAGACTCTATTTTGGAATGGTATTTTTTTAAAAGTTGAAGTTTTGAGAAATGTGCTTATAAATTAAAATATAATTTATGAGGAGAATGAGAAAAAAATTAACATATATTATACACAGATACAAATTCCCTATCATGAATGTGATCAATATGTATGACAGATATGTACTAATAAAAATAAAGTTTAAAAAATATATATAACTTAAATGTGTGGATTAGCCACTTAAAAGGGAGGTGCGTTAACTTAGTTTAGTTGAATTATACCATTGAAGACAAAAAAAATCAGTGGTTACCTAAGGTAGTCTAGAATTGTAGACTTACATGAGATAATAGAGTTAATAAGTTGTTTTAAAAAAGCATTGTTCATATTATGTGTTCATTTAATAAATTTTATTCAACATTTATTATGAACCATAAATTCATTAAAATATTCACATTATCATATATGTATATATATATATATATATAGAGAGAGAGAGAGAGAGAAAGAGAGAGAGAAAGAGAGATTCTCCAGGTGTCTTAGATCTCTTACTTTTTTGTTGTTGTTGTTGTTGGTACCAGGGATCGAACTCACAACCTCATGCCTACCAGGCAGGTGCTTAAGCCACTGAGCCAAACTCCCAGCCCTATTTTTTTTGAGGCAGGGTCACACTATGTAGTTCAGGCTGGCTTTGCTCACGTTGTAGCTCAAGCCAGCCTCAAACTCACAACACTCCACATACCTCAGACTCCTGAGTGCTAGGATTACAGGTGTGTGCCACCACACCGGGCTTGTCTCTTCCTTTTATAAGGTTATCAACCCTATTGGATTTGGGACCCACCCTTAGGGCTTTATTCAACCTCAGTTACCTTCCTTAAAGAGTTTATTTGTAAATTCATACTGGAAATGAGAGCATTAATAACAGATTTTGAGGGGATATAATAGTCTATGGCAGAGTTTTAGTTATTACATAGCAGTTGATACTTGAAAGACGGAGGAAGATTGTCTTAGTTATTTTTTTGCTCGTTGCCGAGACAAAATACCTGACACCCAAAGTTAGGGAAGGAAAGGTTTATTTTTACAGTTTTTTGGGAGTGTTAGTCTATTAGTTGGCTCTAAGATAGTGTGGCATGGCGGGCCTGCTGTTCATGGCTGCTGCAAGCTGCAAGCCGCAAGCCGCACTGCGAGAGAGAGAGAGAGAGAGAGAGAGAGAGAGAGAGAGAGAGGCAGAAGCGGAAGCGGAAGCGAACAAGAGGAAGACCCGCCTTCCATTACACTGTATGTCAGCTCCACCCCTGGGCGGGTACAGCACTGAAATCATCAATCCCGGCGCTAGACAACAAATTGATCACAAGTGTCAGACTCAGTCCCATCAAAAGTATGTGAGGACTTGGGGGTACATAGTATACCCAATACAGAGATGAAATATGGAAGAAGGATAAAAGAGAAAATGGAAAGTCAAAAAATTTTTTAGAAAATACATAAACCTCTCAGATGAATTATTTCTGCTAAGCAAGAGACCAGGGAGCTTCTAAGTCATCCCATACCACATTTCCACCTACTTTTCATTGACCAGCATTTAGTCACTGAGCTACAACTATCTGTTGTCTTCTTTCCATGTACAACTACTGCCACAATTAAAGTCAATATTTATTGCCAATAAAAAGAATAAATGGATATTAAAAAATAACAAGTCATCTTTATCAGATCCAGAAATTGTACTAGTCATTGAAAATGAGAATTATAATAATACATAGTTCAAAAAGGAAATATTGCATATAAATAATTTATCTGTAATGCAAAATAATACATCATATGAGATAAATATGTATATGTCCCATGGGAGCACAGAAGAATGATTAAATGGAGGGGGCAGGGTCACCTTGAAATAGCCTTTGAAAGATGGGTGAGGGCTCACTAGGCTAAGATGTGAAGAAAGGAATTTGAGAAAGAGAGGAATACTTCAGCAATTTAGATGAGAATGCAAGATGTTTCAGGGGACTGCAAATAATGAGAGGTTACCATAACTTGACTTGATGTTCTTAGTCAGCAGTTGTAATGAAATTGGGAGGTGGAATAAGGCTTCATTTTATTGTGTCTAAAGTGATATTTAGGGAGTAGGAAAGTATTTATTGGACTCTGGAGAACCATACAAGAATAAGACAGTGTATGTGTTACAAAAATACACACCTGGCAACAGAAAGGAAGATAAATTGATGAATTCATATACAGCTCTTTGTGTGTATGTGTGTTTTAATACAAGAAAACATTATAAGGAAATGTGGTATTAGTTTCCATTGATGTCACAAGATGTGGTTGTTATTACTGGCTTGGTCGTACTATTTTCTGCCTCCTTAAAGATTTAAATAATAATTTAAAGGCAGAATGTTAAAAGAATGTATAGAATGATGGGAAATGATGGAAGTCAAAGAGAATTTAGAAATTATATTCTTGAGGAAAATTATCCAATATACATTCTCATTTGCTTGTATTAATCTTTGTATTTTATCATGAACCATGCTAGTAATCATAGTAATTCCTTGGCATTTCTTCCTTCCATCTTTCTATGTTTATATATTCTGGAAATAGATGTTCAATCTACCTCCACTGTGCTGGGAAATCCTAAATTGGGTGATGACATGTTTATTTTGCATCTTCTCTGAGTACTTAGTATTCATGAAATAGAGATGGTCAGTATAAAGTCAGTAAGTGTTATTTTACTTATTTCCCTATTTCTTAAACTTCCCATAGAGTTACGAATTGTGAGTTCTTAAAATACAAGTTTCTTTCTTAATGTAATATTCAGTTCCATGCTGTGGATTGTCTGTTTCTGAAGAAGTAGTGTTCTATCCAGAATGAATAACACAGAAGCAAGATATGAAATAAGAAACTAGACTATTAAAAAGTACTGATAAAATTATGGAAAGAGGAACTAGTAAAATTTATAGCAGCCACTTTTTTTGGAGAATAGTATATTTGTTTAAACAGGTAATGAATTTTAGCTAATTATTGTGCCAATTTTATTTTCAAAGCCTTTGGCAATTTTTGCTCTTGTAGATTGACCCTTAGTGATCTACACCTCAGTGTGACTGTGAGATGAGAGTGCTCATACATACACATATAATAACCTCTCACCAGATTGCCACTAGTTTCTTGTTCACTTTGCCTACCTCTGAAGTTATCATAGCTCCCCCCTTTCCCTAATCATACCTTGTGTCTTCTTTACCTCTTTCTTTTCTTCTCAATGGGGCTAGAAGTATTGAGGTTGTACATGGTAAAGGCATCAGTCATTCATGTCCATTTATTTTTTGTTTCCTTGCATCTCTAAGGAGCAAGAATGGCATTATTTGTCCTGACTTCACTGTTGAAAAGTTATAACAATAGGGGAAATTTTTGATGAAATTTTAAAAAGTATTCAAAAAGCATCATGTTGAAAGATCTATCAATGTAAAACTACAATTATGCAGAGAAAATTTAAAAGCATATTTATCATGAAATTATGAGGGCTAATATGACAAACACCAATGTGTCTACTACTCAGCTTTGTGAAATGTAAACATTTTTCCATAAGTCTGTTTTTTTTAATTGAAACATCATTAGGATTTATAAGAAAACCCAGTAATGAGCTTACTTCTGCTTATTTTTTCTTACTTGAGGTCAGAACCAATGAGAAATGATGGAATCAGAAGGTGACACAGCTAGTATGAAAGGCTGCTCTGCCCTCCATCACCAGCTGAGATGCTCACCCTGAAGGAACAAAGTAAAGCCTTCCTTTCAATCTGGCTCACTTAGAAAAGAAAAGGACTATGAGGAGACTGGACAGCTATATAACTTCTTATTCAGACTCACCAGTTAAGGAAGACAGGTGTTACAGCTCGTAAAGTACTGTCGACCAAAATGAAAAATCAGAAGTGAGAAGCAAGCATTCACCTCTGAAATTACAAAGATAAAGCCACATTTCTATCTCCTTTAGATACTATCCTCTTCATTCTCATTTCTCCAGGTCAGAGATAACCTCTACCTTGAATTTTAAGATCCTTGTATACAATAAGTACTTAGTAACTAGTGTTTTGATTGTAAGTCACAGAATGCTTCCATTTAAGGAAAATATTGGCTACAGTTCTTGAGGATATTGACTATAACATCTGTATTTACTTCCATTTCAAGATACTTTAGTGGACTAATGGAAAGAATGTAAAAGATGATGCTCTCAGATAGGGACTGGATTTAGACCCACGGATGTTACTGCTCAACTAATGTTTTAAGTGCTGAAAGATCACTGTGGCCTTAGCAACAATTATAGCTGAGAAAACAAAGTTTAGAGCTATCTCATAACAGAAAAGAAAGCATCAAAAAGTTATCTCTTTCCTCTGAAAAGAAAACAAGCATTTTACTGACCCTTGCCTTGTGGAATATTTTAACATTCCAGGCTACTGAGACTTTTCTTCATTTCTCATAAACAAACCCCAGTGTCTTTTAAAATACTTCATGATTTATTCCTCAGCTGTTTTCAGGTGAAAAACAAATTATATATATTTGGTTTATGTTATTTTCTCTTGATTCTCTGGACAGGTTTGGAGTTGAATAGAGGTACCAAAAAGCTTTTGAATGAAAAGAATGTTCTGTAGTAAGTGATATAATGGAAAATTCCTATGATGAGTTGCTGACATGAAAAATTATACAGAGTTGTTTTAATTTAAGCAGCAGTGTATTTTTAAAGGTAGTACTGAGCCTTCCAGAAGAAATTAGCCTATTAAGTGACATGGGGGATTAATGATGGCATTGCTTAATATTTATAACATGAAATTGCTAGTTAAAGCTACTAGGTGACTTTGTGATGATCAATCATTTTCTTAAAGATTTTGGTATTGGTTTGGGTATACTGTCAGAGTATCCACAGAATTTCATTATGTTAGTTAGCTTCATGGAGTTAATAAGTTAATTTATTAATGATAATGACTGATAAACCTCAAAGCATTTATATAATTGTACTGCACCAAAATATAGGAATGCTCTAAATCTATATAGCTTGTCATTTGCTTCTAAGTAATAATGGCAAATAAAAAATGAGACATTAAAGAAAGTTACATTTAACACCCCTTTGGGGTCCATAGCAAGATGAAATGTGGATAGACATAATTTTAGGTATTGCTCATGTCCATAAAACCTAGCATACAAATTAAAACATTTCTAAAAGTCTTACCATACTCCTCTGAAATAATGATGTAGCTGAATAAAAATGCCAGTAGTTATTTTCCTATCCAAATAATCATAATTTAATTGATTTTTTTCACCTGTTGGAATTTTTAAGTGAAAATGTTGTATTTTTTAAATGATATATTGCAATAGGAATAATCATATTTTTAAAAAAGCTTTTAACTTTTATATCTCACATTTCAATAATCTAATATGTTTTGAGATAACACATACATTTAAGACTATTATAGTTATTTCCATTCATATATGTTTTTACTTAATTTTAGCACTAATCTCCAAAGTGTACCTTAAGGAAAGAGAAAATGTCTTTGACCTCTTAGATTTGAGGTAACTAGATAACCCTTCTTTTCACATTTTTGAGACGTCATTTGTACAATCTCAACTTCAAATCTTATATGCCTTTTACATGTATTAAACCCACTGATGTCTTAGAAGAAGATAAAGAAAATGGTGTGCCTTTAATAACAAGTTCTACATAGAACTTCACAATAAGCTATATGAGCCAGCAATGCATTGTGAGTCTTAACTTATTTTTATTATTATTCACAACAGGTAGTTTCATGAGGCATGAAAGCAAAAAGTAGTTAAAGAAATGGTTTCAGTTCCCTAATTTCCACTGGGAGTTATTAAACCTATTATTTAAAAGGGAAAAAAACAGGAAGGGGGAGGGGAGAGAAAAAAAAAAGAAAAACAGAAAAAGAAAAAGAAAAAAAGTAGAAAAATCTATTGGCCTCGGTGAAACAATGGAAGCATTTTGAAACTGTGTCTTCCATTAACCCATACACTTGGACATGTGTATGACTTTGAAAAGCTCACACTCAAGTCATCTAATTAGTTGATTAGGAGAATTAATAATAAAATCTCTTGGCAACTGAAATTTGAAAGTGCCAATTAAGTCTACTAGGTATATTCAAAGTATTTTATTTTCATGCATATTGCCACTTTGCTTTCAAAAGTACTTACATATCCAGAGACTGTGTATCTCATATTTCTGGGTAAATGTTTGACTAAGATGCCATTTTGCAGCCGGGCGTGGTGGCGCACGCCTTTAATCCCAGCACTCGGGAGGCTGAGGTAGGAGCAGCGTTGTGAGTTCAAGGCTGGCTTGGGCTACAACGCGAGCGCAAGGCCGGCCTGAGCTACACACAGTGACCCTGCCTCAAAAAACCAGGGCCTGGAGTTTGGCTCAGCGGTTTATGCGCCTGTCAGGCAGGTACGAGGTTGTGAGTTCAATCCCCGGTGCCGGGGAAAAAAAAAAAAAAAAAGATGCCATTTTGCTTTGTATTGAAGTGCAATATGCCTTTCTATATGCAATGTTCCACCCCCTGCAATCACAGAAATTAATGAGTTCAGCTTTGAGGATGCCAGAGCAGCTGGAGAAGAGCGTCCTGGGCTCATGTGGCTTGTACAAACACATGAACTATGTTCCCACAGTGGGATCCAGGGACTCCTGAGGTCCTGTAGCTTTTTAATCTTGTAAAATACAGATCTAGAAGATGATGCTGACAGGGTAAAAGGGTTGAGTGCTGAGACTTTAAGAATTTCTGAGATCAAGAGTCAGGACAATCTCAAAGGAGCTAGCAAGGCAGGGAATTATTTGTGGTGAGAGGGTACATGCAATGAGCAGATGCCTGTAGATACTATAAAGGAAAATAAACACTGTGGAAGAATAAATTTATGTGGAACAAGTTTCTAGGGTGATTTTTAATGAAGGATGTTTCTGGCACAGTTTAGTATTCTGGGTAACATTTAGGACAAAAAGAAAACAAATTCTTACATCCAAAATGACATTTATAATATAAGTCCTCTCTTTTCTATTTATTGCATCCTGTCCCATTTAACAAACTTGTATTAAACACCTAATATGTGCCAAGAATTGTGCCTTCTTACCTCTTTCCCATCAACCATACACAGATACTCACATATACAACAATTGTAATAACTGGAAACCCACAAGATTTAAACAGCAGTGAGAACAATTCACTGCAGCACACTGAGGTTAAAAAGCAGCTTGCTAGAATGAAACTTGGAAAACTCTTGAATATCATTTATTTGAGTTCATTTTTCTGGCCTGCATGATGGAGGTAAATGTCTTGCTGATATATTACATTGTTTCCAATGAGAGAATACCAAATGGTAATATATATTGAATCATATTTTCTTTTTTACATCACTGTGTGAGGAAGTTCCAATTGCTTATAGGAGGCATGGAATTGGATATATTTTTAAAATCAAATATAGATAGCCTACATTTATGGTTATATTATCATATACAAATACATTCATTGATTCTTTACTCTTTGATCAAGTCTGTAATATTTTCTTATTTTCATTCATCTTTATTTCTTTTGACCACTACAGATCTTTGGCTTCTCCTTCTCAAGACTGAAATGTTATAAGAACAATCATCTCAAATTTCATATCAACTTGAATAGCACTGTACTATAGCATTTTTGGACAAAACGAAGTATACTTTCTGTTGAATTGTATCTTTAATCACAACCATGTAAATCAAACATTTTTGGTTTGTTTGTTTTTGGTTTTTGAGACAGGGTCTTACTGTATGGTTTAGGATGGCCTTGAACTCATTATGTAGCCCTCACTGGCACAAAATAATTTCCTTTATAGCAGATACCTTTCAGTACCAACAATCTCATCTTCCTCTTCAATTTTTAACCATTATATGTATGACATATATTACCATATTTGAAAGGGAGCAAGCCTTTTTATTTCTTTTCTACCTAAACGTATGTATTTTAGCTGGAGTCTCTTAAGAAGCTTGAGCTGAGATATGTAGCTGTGACATCTCTCCTTATCCAGTCTTCCACTCATTTCCAACATCATTCCCATACAACTGCCAAGGAAGAAAATTCTCTCCCTCACATTTGCCATAGAGAAGATGGAGTCACATGGATAAATTCTCATCTATCACATAGATCTCTCTTCCAAACCCATTCCCATGTCACCTTTTAACTAACCTTTTCAAGTTTTAGGTCAAAACTGTAAAACTAGAGTCAGTGTAAATGGTGACAAATGCTTTCAATTTTAGAATCCTGTGGAAATATGTTCAATTTATATTTTGGTCTTCCTCAGCTTCTTTCTCCTTGTCCACTTAATGATAATAATAATGGTATTTTATTATAGAGCTGTTGGCTAATTTAATGGATGAAACACAAGAATAATAACACCATAAGTATGTGATATAGTTGTTATAATTAGCAAAGAAAATACCCTTCTCTCTTACTGGTACATATGAAATCAAAATTTACTTTTTTCTTTGACTATTATCTATGTTTTATTTCCTGTCATGTTCAATATTTTCCCTATATTTCTACTTAAGCCACTCTTGTCCATTTTGTTTTTAACTTTGGTTAAGAATATGAGTGAAGTTCCAAGAAATAGTAGTAGAATAAGATGAACTCTAAGCTAAAAGTTATGAGAAGCTATACTATTTACTCATTCTTTTAAATCAAAAGAACAAGATGTAAACTATTTTTATTTTAATGTCATCCCCTGTGTATCAGGCTCCATAATGCCTCAGAAAACATTACAGAACCTGATTTACAATCACTTCTGGAAAGTTGCCTGTAGAACTCTAAGGACGGGAAATGAAAAAAAAAAAAAAAAAAAAAAAAAAAAAAAAAAAAAAAAAAAAAAAAAAAAAAAAAAAAAAAAAAAAAAAAAAAAAAAAGCACTACAGCACACACCCCGGGACATTCCATGCAACATGTAGAATAAACAAGCCCAAAAAGGAAACTAAAAGCTGTTGGTCTTAAATTGAAGGAACACCATAAATGGCTTTTACTACAGATGATGATATGCTGGAAGAAGTTTTCAAAAGTGAGAAATTGATCACAATTAGAAAGAATCCTTTGCATCTCTGACTAAAGCTTGTTGAACATTTTCAATTTAGGTAAATTCCATTACCTGCATCAACATTATGGAAAAGACATAATACATTACGGATCTGTTCTTACTAAATTTTGACAGGAATAAAGTTTCCCCAGGGGTCTTGTCGAAATCTTGATGTTGATTCCGCTATGGGTAGGATGTAAAATTCTGTATCTTTCACCAGCTCCTGAATGATGCAGATACTGCTGGCTTATGGCCACTGTTGGTGTTCAGTCACTTTCTTCAACAAAATAATTGACAGTGGTATTCTGGTCTTTATCTGTTGCTTTCAGTTATGGGCAGTTTTGGCCTCAGAGGAATTTGGCATTGTCTGGAGACATTTTTTGATCATCAAAAGTTACGTAGTTCTACTGACATCACATGGCTATGGGCCAGGGATGTTGCTAAATACCCCTCAACACAAGAAAAGCATCATATAAAGAATTTTCAGACCCAAAATGTTAATGTTAAAATTCTTCAAAAGTCAATAAATAAAACCTGTAAGTAAAGGGTAAAAGCATGTACTATTTAGCTCAGAGCAGAGTGTGCAGTGTTTAAAAAGATCTTCAAGTTATGAAAAACTATTACGCAGAAGATGGTAACCAGCTGTTCTCTATTACCCTTGAAGAATGAACAGGAAATGTGCATAAAAGGACTTGTGTTATCCATCTTTTCTTTTTTCTGCTCCCTTCACAGTAGCCAGGCAAATGTCTTCATGTTCTCGCAAGCGTATTTATCTCGTCCCAGGTCTTACTCCTTATGGAGACCCTCCCAAATCCTGGGTACACATTTTTTTCTTACTGTCAAATCTCATGCCTCCCTCCCCTTAAAAACTAAATTTCTATCATCATAAAGTCTTCCTTATCTAACATAGAATAGTTGCTAGTTCACCTCCAACTATAGCTGGCACACTTGCCCCTTCTATATGTTACCTTTCAATATACAAATGGATTATTTTCTGTCTGTTTACAAGGAATTGTGCAGCTTTCAGTAAGGGGGAAAAAGCTAAGACAGGATTTTCCAATCTAGGAAAAAAACTAACATAGATAACTACAATATAGATAGTATTTAATAATTATCTCTAATGAGAAATTTCTTGAAAAAATAAAGAGGTTTTAGTAGTCAGAAATAAGATTATTTCTGAGTAGGTAGATCAAGGGAGAATTAATATAGGTTCACAAAATGTAAATTATCTTTTATTGTTTATTTCCTTGAAATAAAATTCTTCTCAAGTTAAGTTAGAATCTGTACATCAAATAAGCTTTTATTATTGTTACCAAAATTTGCATGTTACCAACTACGATAGTCTGGATTTAGACTGTATTTATAGAAAAGTTTGTAATGTTAAGGGTTTTATGATTGGAGTGATTAAATCCATTCACAATGTATAAGACTAGAAAAGAAATTATTCAGAATCCCTGTGAGTGATATCATGGTTTTGACAAAGGAAACTTAGTTTAATCACCTCTGAATACACATTATGATGTGTTGCAGTTGTGTGAGGCAGTATTTGGGGCAAATTCTCAGCTGTATCAGGGGAGAGTGGATATTCTTGAACATTACATGTTCATTTTAAAAGCCAGTATCAAAGAATGAAATTTGCACCATTTACGTGAATTTATGACTAGAATCCCTTCAGGAGACAGTATCATCATTAAAGGGTCTTCACTGCCTGGACAATAAGAAAATTTAAAGGAATTAGCTCCCATTGGATATATAGTATATGCCAGGCATTGAGTGAACTTTTAGACACATCATCTAATTTAGTCTTGACAGCAACTTGTGAGGTTATAATCAACAGCAACATTATAAAAAGGTTTTATTGTATTAGTATAAGTTTTTGCCCACTGCTTGCTTAAAGAAGAGATGCAGAAAGCATCTTAGGCCTAGATATGAAGCCACAAGTCTTTTCTCCATGGAACTTTAAGTGCAAATGCTTGCATCCTCTGTAGTTACAATGGGAAAGCAAAGCTGTTTATAATTACTAGTGGCTATGGTTCAGTGTATGACTTACTGTTGGGAAAATATCTGCAATTCCCTTCATCACTATGAGTATGAATTTTTGTGACTCTTTCCCACGTGTCTTTTGACTCTACTTATGGGAAATTTTTATGGATTTTTTGATGAATATTAACACTTATATTCTTTAAAAACCATCTTCTTTATTTTCAGTCAGTAATAACAGTTAATATCAAGGCCTTTTTTGAGGTTCTCATTCTTTGAACTGCATTGCTCTTTTTAATAAGAGCAAAGCTTTTAGTGGTAACCTCAAGAATGCCTTTGAAATTCAGACATGATGAGATCTTAGTTAACTTTTATAACTGGACTTTGTCTTCCTCCTTAAAATTGTTCTAGGCTTCTGTGAATCCTTCAATGTGGATGTGAAAAATTCAATGAGTTTCAGTGGCCCAGTGGAAGACATGTTTGGATATACTGTTCAACAATATGCAAATGAAGAAGGAAAGTGGTAAGCCAGTTTTTTTTTCTATCATGCAGTTATTTTACAAGTCAATGGAAAGTATTATTTGACTATAGTTTGTTTTATGGATGCAATTTCAACAGAAAGAATCTTTTATACTCTAAAATGCAGTCAATCTAGACATTTAGTAATGAAAACTGACTTCAAGAAAAAGAAGAAAAAATTCCTTGGAATTTTAGAGGAAGTGGTTAGTGATTTCTGTTCAAGTTTGGCAATCCTCAAGGAATGAATGTTATTTTGTCAAGAGAGTCTTAATTATTCTCTTTTTGGAGTAACTCAAATACACTAGGCTTAAATTTAGTAGAAAGGAATAAGAGGAAGATGAGATAGTATCGTGAAAGTAGCTTAATACTATTTTCATAATCTGGGCCTTATATTTTTTGTGTTTTGCTGAGTTTGTTCTTTTGCTGGGTTTGGTCTAACATTTATAGTGAATCATATTGAATTTCTGTTATACATTTTAAAGCTTGTTACTCTTTGGTTAAGTTCATTTTAAGTAGGATTTTTAAGGTATTTAAGTTGTCGAAAATTACAAAAAACAAGTATTAGAGTTCTTTGCCTCGTATTTAACCTAAACATAGCAAATGTGATTTTTGAAAGTTGGATATCATAGAAAAATGAACAGGAATTAGTTAAACTTTGCTTCAGTTTGATAACTTAAACCAAACAAGCCCATTTTTATAGCAGCTACAATAATAAAATGTCTACTTAAACAATAGTGATTATCAGTCCACAATAATTATTTCACAGATAAAAGGACATATTTTGCCTTATCTTTTTAACTTAGGTTATTTGAAGATAATCTACTAAAAACCATCAAAAGTATTATTTTCAGTTCTCACACTTTCTAAGTAGAAATACGTGTTAGATGTCATGTGGAATGTAGATGTAGATGTGATGTAGATGTAATGGGGGTGCTTCACTCTTCTACTGCCTTTACAAATATCTCAGATGAGAAATCTAATAAGATTATGAGTTTTAAATCCTTTGTGTTTCACTCCCCAGCCCACCTCCCACTTAAAGTTAAACAGATAAGGTTGTTCCATTAGACATTAGGTAATGTTATGCTTTGGAGAACATGGATTCTGTTACTTAATTTTTTCTAAAGGTAAACATCTTCATAAATCATATTTACTATGCATATTTTCAAGAGTATCTGCCTAAGATATAAAATTTTAAAAAATCATCCTAATCCATCTTATGATGTGGTGGTAGTATGCCAAAGTGGGCTTGTTAGTCCACTGTAAGTGCTACATATGTACTTTCAAAATATTGCTTTATTTCATTGGTAAGAATTAAAAGTTAATAGAAAAGGTAGACTTATGTTCCCTTTACCTATCAAGAGTTTACTGAGAAGTATAATTTTCTTTATATCTTTGGCTTAGAAGCCACATGTTTTCTCAGTAGCAGAACATGTTATATCACTGATTAAGATCGACCGTTGTTCATTATGGTTAGCATAAACTGAAACATCCAAGTAATTGTGATGTGGTTCAGAAGAATTCAAAAAGAACATAATTGGCTTAGTAATTTTGCTTTGAAGAGAAGAAACTTAACTATCTTCTGCACAAAGCCTTCCAGATTTCCAGATTTAGTGGTAGTCACCAGCAGGCATCTCAACCAATTGGGAAGATGCAAAATGTGGTTTGGGCTTTCTACTCTGTTAATCTTTTGCTTCATCCTTTCATGCCTAACCTTCTAATTTCCATTCAAGCAACCATTCCTGAGGATTTTAGTGACTTCAGTGGCTCTGTCCCCCCACAGTAGATTTTTTAAGTTGTAGATCCATCTCTACCCAATCCTTAACCCAATGTATATCCAAATATGTTGTGCTCCTGCCTCTTTCTTAAATGATTCTGTTTTATGCCAGGTAAGGGTACCCGCGGTTCATGTGACTTGATGCCCTGTTTATAATATTTGTGCCTTACATAAAGCCTATTCCGTCTTGAGGGGAGAAATCTTTCTCAAATTTTCTCTTATGGATTCTAACACAATGTTTATTTTACATTTTTCATAATGCCTTTTCATACTGAAAATTTGTCTTTGCTAGACTTCTTCAATCTTGAATCACCCCCACTGTCACCTCTACCTTTCATGACCAGAATACTGTAGCTACTGGGATCAGCTAATGAATGAGTTTCACTCTCTAAGATTACTGAACACTTACTCCACCTATTTTTTTTTTTTAAATTATCTGACAAGGCATGTGTAGCACTCTGGTATAGCTTTGGTTTGCTGAACATAACTTTGGACTTGTTTGTATTAGATATAAACAAAAAGTTAAGTAAAAAGGATATTAATGAAATACTGTAAATTTGAGACACCACTCTTCAGAAAACTATCCTTTAAGGAGATGACACATAAATATACCAGATATCAGAGACTAGCTACTCTTTAAATACGTGTAATAATAGTAATAATAACAAGAATGGCTTATTATAAATAGCAAAAGTTCCTCAGTTTACCAAATTTTTTATACAGTACTTGTACCTTTTTCATTAAGAAAAGATATTTCTTTAAGTTTGATGATCCTTGACTTTATCCATCAGGTGTTTCCTAGAGATCAATGATGATATTCAGGACATCTTAAAATTCTCTTAATATACAGAGAAATCATTGTAAAAATGCTACACGATGCCTGGCAAACTCAAGGTCATGAGTTTGATTCCCAGTACCAAAAAAAAAAAAAAAAAAAAAAAAAAAAAAAAAAAAAAAAAAAAAAAAAAAAAAAAAAAAAAAAAAAAAAAAAAAAAAAAAAAAAAAAAAAAAAAAAAAAAAAAAAAAAAAAAAAAAAGCTACAGGTAAAACAAAATCCAATATAAATAAAACACAATAAATCCAATTTACATTAAAATTTAAAATAATAATAACAATAGTTCATGAAACAATGTGTCTTAAATTGTTATATTGATCCTGGAGGTTTTGGGCAGATATTATTGACATTATCTACATTTTCTAGACAGGAAACTAGAATTCAGAAGATAAATTTTGACATATTTTAAATAGTAAGCATGTGATAAGGCCAAGGTGTGGGACAGTAGCTATCCTACTTTCAGTCAGTTTTTCTCCTCTAAGAAGGATTCTCTAGATTAGCACTTCACTGTAAAGAAGTACCTTCTATGTCATCCAAAGGCATGCATGGCATCCCCATTACGTGCAATATCCAACGTCTACAATTAAAAAAAAATTTTTTTTCACAATTTGGACCTCTCAGCTGGTCATATGAGCCTAAAATTTCCAGGTCTGTTTTATTTAGATTCTTAGAGTATATGACAGTCTTTCATTCTACAAATATTTATTAAATGTCCATTTTGCACCTAGAATTGTTATATGTTCCAAGAAGCTATGTGTAAACAAACTCAACAAAAATTCCTGCTCTGTGAAGTTTCTGTTTTACTGGGGAGGGAAGAACACAAAATAAGTGATGAACTTAAAAACTACACGTGTTATGTGACAGAATGTGATCGGTACTCTGAGAAAAAAAAGTAGAGCAAAATAATAGGATTTGTAATGCTGGACATTCCTAAAATTTCATAAACCCTATACTCATACTTTTCTTGAGTCTTGTTATTTTTATGCAGCTCGGAACAGTGAGGGCTACTTAGGATTGAAACAATAAGATATATGTAATCTTCTCTGTGTGTGTGTGTGTGTGTGTGTGTGTGTGTGTGTGTGTGTTACTGGGGCTTAAACTCACGCCTGCCCAACAGGTGCTTAAGCCGCTGAACCAAACTCCTGGCCCTACTTTTTTTGAGACAGGGTCACGCTATGTAGTTCAGGTCGGCCTTGCTCATGTTGTAGCCCAAGCCAGTCTCAAACTTACAATACTCCTCCTACCTCAGCCTCCCGAGTGCTGGGATTAAAGGTGTGCGCCACCACACCGGGCTAAAATATACGTAATTTTAAGAACCTCTTTTTATCAGAGCAAACAACAAGTAGGAGCATACACAGAATAGTTCTATATTCTATACCCCAATACTCCATCTCTTACTATGTCACTGGGTAGTCTGCTTCTAGAGATAGCTCACAAAATAAATGTTACCAGGTTTTGGGGTGCTGGATCTTGGTTTCCAGGTTCCTCCTGTCTCCAACCAAAGACTGAAATAAACCAGCAAAAATGAAGGCAACGTTTACTTGAAAAGTGAAGGGTAGGGCAGAAACTGACTCTGCAGTGTGAACCTGGGCTGAGTAAAAGAAAGGAAAAATTTTAAAAAATAGAACAGAAGTATACCCTGGGGGACCCAAGACAGGCTACTGTGAGGAACGCCATGGTGGCATGCTTTCAGTGGCTCCGCATCTCTTTGTTTAGTCCACATATCACCGTAACCTGCGAGAACTCTGTATATGGGGACCTTGGGCGTTATTTGACCACTGTACCCTGGTGTGTGGCATGTGCACCCTGGTTGCACTTACTCTCCCAACCAGTTTTTCCACACCCTGCTTTCCTGCCTCTCCATTGGTCCCAACCCTCAAACTGAACTGTCTTAATCCTGGACTACTACATTCTACCACTTTCTGAGCCACACACCTCTGTCTTTATTTGTCCCAGAATAAAAGTAAGCCATGATTTTAGCTGCTGTGTCGGGTCGTTATCCAATTAGCACTCTTTTCTGGGTGATTTCTATTGCCCTAGCAATCAAATGTAGTCTCCACTTTCCTGCTCCAAAGCAATGGAAGCTGTATCTGTGTCCTATCGAGTTGTACATCTTCCTCATCAATGTTCAGTCTTCATTTTCCTGTTTCCACAATCTGCTTTTCATTCTGCTTTATCTTCAGCATGCTTTTCAGTTCACTTTTCATCTGTGATACTAGATTTCCCCATTAATAGTACATGTTTTCCAACTAGTTAGTTTTCCTCTACACACTTACATTTGTTCTTTTCATATGGTGGAATTTTAGAATTTGAAGACTTATAAAAACACATCCAAGAATCCCACATCCCTGGCAGCTGTTCCCTTCTTCATCTTGGTCAGAGGGGCCTGATCAATATGTGTCAATTTAAATTACTCCTCACAAGTTTATCATCCTACTAATGCCTCTTCCTTAGATCTCACTAAATGAGTGCACCTACTATCTTCTAAGAAGAAAGTAAAAAAAGAGAAAGTGAGAGGATACTAGGCCAACACTCTATCTTTCTTGTTTCAGTTAGCTGCTGCTGCATTAACAAATCACCCCAAAACTTAGTGCATAAAACAACAGTGATTTATAATTTCTGAAGGTTTTGAGGACTGTGATATTCTTTTGTTGCCTGGGCTCATTCATATGATTTTAGTTACCTGGTGCCTCAGCTGGGTCTGGAGCATTCGAGAAGGCTTACTTTACATGTCAGGTAGTTCACTGTCAGCCAAAGCAGCCATTCTTCTTGTAACCAATTGTCTTTTTCAGGCTATACTAGGCTTCTTCATAGCATGGTATTTCCACATTCCTGTAGAGGTAAAACAGAATGTGCAAAGCCTTTTAAGACCTACTCTGAGAAGTTACAGTCTCATTTCTACTACAGCATTCTATTTATTAGAACATTTTCTAGGTCAAGTAGGAGAAAGATCTTTTTTTTTTTTTTTTTTTTTTTTTTAATAATGAGGATTGAAGACAAGTCACATAGGTGTACATCATTCCAAACCATCAACTACATTTATGAGGTGTGATCAAAATATATGATGAATGTTTAAATAAAAAATTATTAAGGGACACATTGCAAGTAATCCCTCTTACAATGCTTCCTCTTCTTGTACTCGTTTATCTCGCTGTTCTTGCCACTCTCTGAAGCAGTGCTGGAAGTCCACTTTTTGAGTGCCTTTATGCAGTGAATGCTGCTGCTGAGTGTTGCCCAATGGAAAGACAGGCTCATCAAAACATTATGGTGTGTCCTAATTCACTCCATTCACTAGATGCAGCATTGTGTTACTGCTTGGCTCTTATCCTTAGTCAAAATAACTATGAAAGGTGTTTTGAATTTCTTCAGGACAAGGCAACCAGAACAGTACAAATAAATACACAAAAGCAGGCTTCCAAAACTGCTTCAGAAACTGTCAAGAATAGTGAGAATAAGTATGTCCAAAGTGAGGGGAAATATTTTGAGGAGGGGTTAATCGCAATATGTCTTTTACTGTAATTATTTTTTAAATTTAAATATTCATCATGTTTTCTAATTACACTTTGTACAAACCTCTTGATACTAGACCATAAAGCACTGCCTAAGGAATGGTGGCCCTTTTTCATTTTTAAAACAACTGAGATTCTGGATCTACCTTTTCTACCAACTTGCTCAGGGACTCTACTCCCTCTCCTGTGACGTAAGCTTTCTTCTTTTGTCTGGTTCTTTCTTGCCAGAATTTACCTATATGGAGAGTACCTCCATAATAAACTTAAATTTGCCTCATACACTTAATGGTTTTCCATTGCTCTGAAATAAAGAAATGCACATTCATTAGCAGAGTCCTACCCTTCACTCCATTTTAGTCAGTTTACTTGAAGGAAGTTTGCTGCAAATTCATGGGTCTTCTCCCATTCTGTGTCTTCTTTCCTTCTTTGGCTTCTATGATATTCCTGTCTCCTAATTCTGCCCCCTCTCTGATGCTGCCTACTTATTTTTTCTCTACTTATTGAAACCCTAAGTGTTATTTTATCCACATATGAGCTTTCAACTCTCTTTGTTAATCTGTAATTGTTCAAAATGGTAATATTTACTCTTAGGGCTTCTACCATGTTCATAAAATGTTCATATGGTTTCTGAGATGTTGTTCTCCAGTGAGACTGGGCCCAGTTGTTTACAACTGGCCTTTCATCTTGTCCTCTATATTTTCCCCATCTCCATACTTGTGCATACTTGGAATTGCCTCCAAAAAAAATCTATGTGTAACAAAGTGTTTGTGTTGGTTCTACTTTGGGGGAAAACCAGGCTAAGACAGCTTATATCCTAAATATTAATAAAATAGGTTTATCTTTCCTTTCTACTTCCTTAATTCAGATCCTCATCTGCATTACTTTAGGAACTCTTACGTTGACTTTGCAACACTAATTTTGCCCCTCTCCAATTTATTCATGACACTGCAGACAAATAAGCTTTAAAATTAATGATTAATTCATGTCACACTGGTCTTTAAGAGCTTTAATGCTTCCTAATTTCTCCCTTCATATAGTAAATCCAAAGTTCTTAAAGTCAACTACGAGAACATATATGATTTAAACGATTTACTTTGCAGTCTCACCTTCTATCACAGCAATACTGAACTTTGTGCACTTATTAGAAGTATGATGTTTTTCTTTCTTCTGAGACTGATGGAGTTGTACTGAATTCAGACCTTTTTGGTGTGGTGACGCACACTTTATAATTTTGCCTCCTCTTAAACAGCCTAAAGAAAATGTTCATCCATTTTCTACATCTGTGATCTGGCATAAATGTCCAACTTGTAGTATGTTCTTAATGAACATTAATTTATTTATCTAACCTAAAGTTAACTACTTTCAGTAATACAGTAGTGGACTCATTTCTTTTACCCATTTTCAACTATAAAACTAACTTATTTGGTAATATTACATAAAATTTTTAAAATACTGAAGAAAGCTAATCATAATCTTCTCAATATGATTTGCTATGCTTTTGATGCATTCTTTTCTAATCATTGTTTTACACAGATGTTAGTTGTTTAATATCCTGAAATTAAAATATAGTAATAATAAAATAATTAGTATTTACTGTGTCAAGTAATGTTGTTTTTACTTATATTGACTGTAATCTTCATGATTATCCTGTGAGATATGTGCTGTCAATATCTCTATTTTATTGATAAACAAACTAAGGCACAAATAGGGTAATTGAATTGTCCTAAACCATACAACTGGGAAATTTGTAAAACCACAATGTGAGCTCACAAATCTAAGTTCATGCTACCTTTTATAATGAAGATTAAATTTCTGAGTATATGGAAGGTACTCAGAACAATATCTGGTGAATGATACAAATTTGATAAGTGCTAGATATTATATTTGCCCTTATAATGAATATAACAGTTTGTTGTCTCCTTTAAGTCACAGATTTTCACTAAATTAGGTAGGTTTTCACTTTAATTAGGTCACACATAATTCTTCTTCCTACCATGTGATCTTCATAACTACTATTTTTTTTTTTTTTTTTTTTTGGCGGCACCAGGGATTGAACTCACAAACTTGCACCTACCAGGGCAGGCGCTAAAAAGCCACTGAGCCAAACTCCTGGCCCTAGTTTTTTGAGGCAGGGTCGCACTGTGTAGCTCAGGCCGGTCTTGCGCTCGAGTTGTAGCCCAAGCCGGCCTCGAACTCACAACACTCCTCCTACCTCAGCCTCCCGAGTGCTGGGATTAAAGGCGTGCACCACCATGCCCGGCTCATAACTGTTTTTTATGACAGAACTAAGTTTTACAGAATGACCCTGCAAAATTAGTTTTTTCTGTTGACCATATTTCTTTTTATTTTTTATTAGCATTATCTTTATGCAATAAGCTTCTCCTGCTTATTTCAGGTCATTTTAAAATGTTAGAGTCTCAGAAAAAAAAATAATTATGCCTTAAAGGCTTTAAACATTTTTATGGTTCTTTACACAAATCAGAAATTGCTTTGCAAAGGCATCACAATGTATATTTTAGGTAATGTATCCAATAATGCTATTTTTACAGTTGTTATAAAACATTTTTTGTTTTTATTAGAATGCTCAAAGGACCTATACAAAATGAATTCTATTGCTTTTCAATGTGATAGACTATTAGTTATTTGAACTTTATAACCTATGTCTGATGTACCCTGTATACCTCTCATTCTTTTTCACACGTTTTTTTCTGTGCTTAATATCTCCAACTTTCCCTTCAGCAACTCTTGTTTGACTGAACTGCGAGGCTCCTAATCATCTGAGTCACAGTCTTCTAAATACATTCCATTGTGCCTCTGTCCTTCTTAATTTGAGGATTCCAGACATGGCCTGACCAGCACAGACACAGAGGGACTATCACTTTGCTTGACCAGGGCATCTATTTCCAGCAATGCAGCCTAAGGTCATATTAGCATTTTTGGCACTAAAATACAATGTTGGTTCGTGTTTATGTGCTATCAACTAAAAGTCCCATGATGTTTTCACATGGATTCTCATTAAGTGAGGCTTCTGACATCCTATACTAATGAAGACAATAGTAAGAAGTTAAGTAAAATAACTTACATAAGTTCTAATTAAACATTAGTTTATTAATGTTTATTATTCTAGAATGTTGAGATAAATTCCCAAGTATATGTATATATGTATTTGTTAAATATTTTTTATTTTTTTTTGTCTTCACTTAAGTTATTGATAAAGATGGTATCTAAGACAATTAGAAACACAGAGCCTTCTGGTATATGATTGGGTTGTAAGAAATCGGTCTTTGGATATGAGTATTTAGCATTGCATTGGGAACTGTTGATCCACCAATGGACTTCACATTCAACTACATTTATCTTTTCTATTCCTGAGAATGCCATACAGACTGTTAAAGGATTTGTGGTGGAACTAAAATGAATAATGATTAATTTTTCCATTAATAACTGTAGGAGTGATTTTTAACTATGTCTAAAAACACGATAAGTAATTTTAATCTGTATCTCACAATTAGCCCTATTTTCAAAGTGCTTATTAAATACCAGATACTAATATTAAAACTTATGATGATCCCATGTCTATAAGTCTATATTTTCTGAATTCTTTATGAAATTAACTATTTCTCTGTTTTTGAGCTTCTCATATAAAAGAAATCTTGAGATAGTTAAGCTTGTGTGTCTGATTTATTTCACTTAACATTATAATCTCAAGACGTATCCATTTGTCTAAAAATGACTCAAATTCAGCATCTTTTATGGCAGAACTCTATTTTATATACATAACACATTTTCTTTATCCATTCATCTGCTGATGGACATAGGTTACTTTCAAGATTTAGCTATGAGTTGTGCTACTGTAAATATAGGAACACATGTATTACTGTAACATGATTTTTTTTAACTGTTTTGGAAAGATACCTAAAAGGGGAATAGCTGAATTGAATGGAATTTTTAGGTTCAGTTTTTTGAGGAATCTCCCTACTGGTTTAAATATGAATAAATTAAATAACAAAAGAATAGATTGATGATAGTGAACAGAGGGACAGATCTTTTTCAAAAGGGAAAGGAACCAAGAGATGGAGGAATGAAAAGAAGAATTAAGGTGCGTTATGTATATGTATCAACTCCCCATAATGATTGTAATTGTAATGTACTACAAACATGTACCAATAAAAGTAAAAATTAGAAAAAAATTACCAATTTATCATGAAAAAAGTCACTTAGACTTCTGTGTATTTTTAAAACAACACAGTGTCAGACTTATCCAATAATTATTGATTTTCCATACCTAAATAGAATATGATAAGGTCATGGGTAAAAAGAATAGAGCATTATCTGTGCAATCTCTCTCATACTAACTTTTTTAAATTAAAATAATGTACAATTTTGAGAAGACACCACTTAAATAACATTAAATTACTAACAAGATGATTAATTTTGTCTAAGGTCACTACTGTGTATTGTTATAGAATTAGTTCTAAAATAACTAAAATAAACTGTTTCTCATTGTTCAAACATTTTAATTGCCTCATTTAAATTCCAGGGTCCTTATTGGTTCTCCTTTAGTTGGTCAACCCAAAACCAGAACTGGCGATGTCTATAAGTGTCCAGTTGGGAGAGGTGAATCATTACCTTGCATAAAGTTGGATCTACCAGGTATGTAAAATCCAAGTTAGTCTCACCTTAAATCTTGCCTATTATTCTCACTGAAAACACTTTTAAGTGATTCAAGAAAATATTATAAGTAATCTACAAACTTTGTTCTGTTATTATCCAAATTCATATAGACAATTGATTCCCTCTACCCTGCTTTTATAACTTTTACCTTCCCCCATCATTCAGGCTCCTCTGTAAACTAGTGTAACATGAGAGAACTTATTCCAATTATTTGTCCATCACATTCTTTGCACAGAATTTTAGTGCCTAATTCTTAGAAATATAGAAATAAGAAAAATAGAATAAGAGGAATTATAATTTTAAAAAGAGTAACAAGATACATTTATATCAAAGAAGGTATGTTTGACAGAAATATCACTGTAGTTGAAACATGAATGAAATATTTCTCTTAGACTTATCCAGGAATTAGATCTCTATCAGTGTCCTATATAATATCAAGTATAACGGAAATGATTCATAGTCCCCCCAATTTTTTGCAAATATTATATATCTAGTTCTCCTTTTTCAATTTCTTATTAGTTTGTTCATTTTTATTAGCATATGTTTGGGGTACATAATAATTCTATTCATCTTGGAAAATTGCTGCATATGCATACCATATCCTGATTATTTTACACCAGTCATGCTCCCCTTTTCTTTCTTCTTTAGATCCCCTTCCTATCCCTAGTCTACCTCCCTATTTCCTACTGTCTCTCTTTTGTTTTGCTCTTTAAATTATTTATATCTGAATCTTTCATATGAGAGAAACCATGCAATATTTTCTTTGTTCAGTATGAACATTTTTCCTTTACATTCATGGTCATCATTAGAGTACCTGTTTTAATACCCTTGCCTGATAATTCTAACATTTTGAATACCTCATCACTTTCCATTTATTACCTTTCCTTAAGGTTGTGTCATACTTCCTTGTTTCTTCTTATATGTGGTATTTTTAGGTCATAGCATGGATTATACTTTTGATTTGCAAATGTGAAAATTCTAGATTGTTATATGTCTTTGAATAGTCTTAACTTTCTGTATTTACAGGCAATTTATTTAACCTGCTGTTCATGTACAACTACTGACTTTCTTAGAGTGTGAAGCAGTTAAAAGCTTCTAGTCCAGTCTTATTTCTGATGAACTGGTTAAAGTCGACTCTGCCCACTGACTGTTGAGTCACCCAGCTATTTGGCCAGAAAATGATGCATATATTAGAACTGTCCTTTTGTGATTCTTTTTCCTAAATTATCCCTCCTCACTTTACAGATACTTTCATTGTTCTCCAATTTTTACACCCTTTTTCTACAAGAGAGTAAGACCGGGAATCCTGTTTGCGTTTTACCACTGACTAGGGAAACAAAAATGAAAACAAAAAGCAAAGCAAAATGAAACACAAAAATAAATAACTCACGCAGTGCAAATCTCTTTTTCCAAGTATAGATTTTTCTCTAGCTTTTGTCTGTTTTGGGTGGTTTTCCAATGCCTTTAGATGGTTGCTTCATATATATGTTCTTTCCTTTTTCTAGAATTGATGGTTACTTGCTGAAGAGTTGTTCTCTAAGGAGCTACTCCTCCATTACTGGGAACTGGAATAGTTTTTAAATTAGCCTAGATTTCAACTACATCAAGAATAGTAAGAAGTTGTCTGTCATATCCTCTGATTGTCCCTGAAGTGCTGATCTCATATCAACTTTGTATAGAACAATTCTTATCCAGGTTTTAAAAAAAACAATCTATATAATAGTTCAATCCCAGTTGCTTTCAAAGAAAATCAGACTTGGGCAAATATCAATGCTCAGATTAGGCCAACCTGGTCATTCAGGAAGCTTTTCTTCCATTGTCTACTTTAAGCCTAATTAGTCTTAAAGTAAGAATAACTTCTAAGCACAAGTAGTGAGACAAATCTTTCTTGACAAATCTTTGCTACTTTTAAATATTTATGCACTCCATCATGCAGGGTGTAGAAGCTTTTGCTTTCCCTCCATCTCTCCCTCCCTCCCTCCTTCTCTCCCTCCCTTCCTTGTCTCCATGATTTTGAATATCTTAGTTAATAACTTGTGTTTCAGTGTTTTCTTTTCAGGTCTTCTATGTATTTTCCTTTTTCTTGCCAAAATCGCATTCCACCATTGATTGTTTATAACAAATAATGTAAGATATCATTATATTTACAATATTTTGAATCCAAATATTTGATTTGTTTTGATTATCAAAAACACTTGAGAGGACCTGGTATATAGCTCAGCGGCACAGTGCCTGCCTGGCAAGCTCAAGGTCCTGAGTTCAATTCCTGGTACAAAAAAAAAAAAAAAAAAAAAACACATAAGAGGCAATTCCATATTTACACTGTCTTGCTGGTTCTGTATTCTCTCATGGTTCAACAAAAACTATTTGGAACAGTGATACAGACTGTTTCTGGGACAAAAGCCAGCCCTTCAGTCTTAGCTACTTCAGTATATTCCTTAATAACACTTAGAAGTGTATTCAACTGAGCCAAAAGAAGAATGTGCTATGATATGAACAAAGCAAAGAGAATGTTTTAATGAGTAAATACTTAATTTCACTTTGTGGAAATTATTTTCATCCTCATAAAATTTTGTTCTCTCTTGTAGTTAATACATCAATTCCCAATGTCACAGAAATAAAAGAGAATATGACATTTGGATCAACTTTAGTCACCAACCCAAAAGGAGGGTTTCTGGTAAGAAAGAAAAGAGTAGTAGTATTTCCTAATACAAATACTATCATTACAAATGGTTAAAAATTTGTTACATAATTTTCAGTCTTATAGTTTTTAATGTTTCAAATTCTTTAAAAGGCATGTGGGCCCTTGTATGCCTATAGATGTGGACACCTGCATTACACAACTGGAATCTGCTCTGATGTCAGTCCCACTTTTCAAGTTGTGAACTCCTTTGCCCCTGTACAAGGTACAGATTTTATGCAGTGTTTTTGCTTGTTTGAAAAGCATAAGCAATGAATGAGACATTTGTGTACATAACAGCATACCAAAAAGCTTCAAGTATTCTGTCAGCTACCAGTGTTACCAATTTAGGTAAATGTTTGCTTTGCCAGTATATAACCAAACTTCACTGGTATTTTTAGAATTGATACTAGTATAAATAACTTTTATAGCACCATGTTTAAACTTAATATCTGCAGCTGTCACACTGCTTGTATTTAAAGAGTAAGTCTCTTTGAAGAACTTAACTTTATTATAAATAAGCCCAGAATGAGAATGTGATATCAAATTCATATTAAGAAAATTTCTAAATATGATTTTTATACAATATTAATTAAAATTAATTAGATACAGGTTTACTTGGTACAAACTCCAAACCAATTCTAACTGAATACAATATACATTTCTTACATTTTTTGTTTTTATGAAACAATTAAAAGTAATATGTCCACTTTGTAGACACTAGTTCATCTTTTAAAATGAGCTTCTTTCATATATCTCTAAAAAAAATAGATTCCAAATTTTCACACTTTCCTCCTTTTACTGCAGAATGCAACACTCAGCTGGACATAGTCATAGTGTTGGATGGTTCCAACAGTATTTATCCCTGGGATAGTGTTACAGATTTTTTAAATGACCTTCTGGAAAACATGGATATTGGTCCTAAACAGAAGCAGGTATGTGACTGTGTGTTTTCATTTCTGATGTTTTAAGGTTAAATATGCACAGAATTCTAATAAATCAAAATACTATAGAAATTACCTCACATGCTAAAGTTAAGGATGAATTTATGTTCTTTATTCCTATTTTTATTTTAATAAAAGGTATATTATTTCAAATCACATTATTTTCTAAACAGAAAATAGAATGGCTACCATTTTCAATTTTCTTAGAAAATATCCCCTATATATGTGTGTAAGCTTGAAATATAATTTTTAATTATCAAATAAGTGTAGCTACCTGTTATAGTGTGGTTATATGGCCCCCATTAAAGCCTCATGTAATCATGGATGCACCTGAATCTAGCAGTGTTGATTGGTTTGTTGTCTAGTGCTGGGATTGGTGATGTGAGTGTTGCACCCACCCAGGGGTGGAGCCAACATACAGTATAAGGGTAGGAGAAAGGTGTGTCTCTCTCTCGCTCAGTTTGCCTTGCTGTTGGGGCAGTCATGAATGGCTGCCCTGCCACCCCATACTGCCTTGGAGCCAACTGAATATGGACTAAAACCCCCAAGAACTGTAAGAAATAAATCTTTTCTTTCCTAATTTTGAGCGTCAGGTATTTTGTCTCAGCAACAAGAAAAAAGTAACTAAGACACTACCTTTGCTGATATCAAAGCAGAGTTTCAGAGTTTGTAGAAATGAATCTGAAGTCTTAAAAGTCTCATCCCATCATAATCTCCTTTCTCTTCCTATACAAACAAATTATTAATTCACCACAGCATGTACTTAAAGTCTATTTTGCCCTGTATTAACAATTCTGTCTTTAAATTAAAAGTAATGCTCTAGGCTCTAGCTAAAGGAAGTCAAATAGTTTTTGCTGTTGTTTTTTCCCTGTTTGTAGTTCTCTTTTATTGCCTATAAATGGAATTTCTCACACAACTCTTCCATTTTAGATACTGATTTTGTGTTTAATTAATTTTCGTTTTGTTAAAATTATCTGCTCTTAGGGCCAAGAGTTTGGCTCAGTGCCTTAAGCGCCTGTCCTGGCAGGCGCGAGGTTGTGAGTTCAATCCCCGGTACCGCAAAAAAAAAAAAAAAAAAAAAAAATTATCTGCTCTTACATTTTAAATTATGATCCATAGCAGGCAGATAAAATGTCAGTGAGCTCAGAGCCTAGAGGGCAGTAAATTGGCATTAAAATCAGTCCAAAAGTTTGTTTTGTGGTTTGTGGGTGACCCTTTCCTGTCTGAGACTATTCTCAGAGAAATTCTGAGGCACCTAATAATTAGTCTGGCTATACAAATATTATCCACACCCATGTTAAAATTGGGACATAATTGATGTATCCGACGCTCTATCCCAACAAAAACTCTCAATTTAAAAGCCAATTGGAAAAATTAGAGCTCCTTATTAGCACAGGCCTGGCAACGCAGCGTCCCCATATGCATAGGGAAGACTGCGCCCTGAGCTGAGGAAACAAACCACTTTTAAGCAGTAAAACCACAAACACCTGGGGTGGGGGATGGTTTTGTTGGGGGGTTTACACCTGGCTAGGTTTCGGGGAAGTGGCGCAATACATAACAGAAATGCGGCGCTTGGGAAAGTACAACTCGTGTTAATCCGGGCATTGCATCCTTACAAGAGCAGGACAAGGGGGTATTCTCAGGCAACAAGGGGGTTCACACGTTACAACAATAATATACACACACATAAATATATTTGTCTGTGTGTATCTGTGTGTGGACTCTCCCTTTTTTACCATCTGTGTAAAGAGAATATATGTATGAATGATAATATTTCCCAGAAGGATGGTAGTTGAAGATTTAAAATTAGAACTCAAACCTCAGAGTAGAATATCATTTGCTCTGTTACAAGACTGAATAGGTCTCTATGGAGAGTTAGTTCAGGAGAATGGTTATGGATATCCCACTGAGCAGCAGAGAATTTCTTGAAATCAGTGTAAAATCATTAAATTAAATTGATTTTTACACATCATGAATTGCAAATTTTTCCTAAGTGCAACTAGTCAACTGCAATTGACCTCAAATAAATCACTGGAAACTTGGAGAGGATATTGTATCTCTTCTTACCACAAGGATTAAGGCACACACCCCGCATCCTAAAAGACCACTCTAGAATTTTGACTTGCGCTTCCTTCTGACATATGTTCCACCTGGACCTCTTTTTCCTCCTTCTGAAGAACTCTCTTTCTCCTTTCCACTGTGCCCCTACCCTTTCTCACTCTTGTCAATAAGATTTCATCAAGCTGTGAAGGAAAACTCGAAGGAATCTTAAAGGTCACTGAGCTTCAAAGCCAACCTGTGAAGTGTTCACAAAAAGCTAAGTGATTCATTGAAGGTCAGACTAGAAGCCACAGTTCTGGAATCACAGTGGAGTTGCTTGCTAAGAGCTCTACTTCTAGAGAAATTTCAGTTATTCCTGTCTAACTTCCTAACAGAAGGTCTCTACCCCTCTGCATGTCATCATGACTGCCCTACTCCTTCCCAGGACAGCTTCTTAGCAAGATCTCTGTCAGGATTTTGGGGTTGCATTTCCTGAGCTGACATATCCAAAATGAAATTGCTATCTCCCGGTTCTTCCCCTCTCTTGCTACATTTACCTATGACATGTTTTCTTTTCTTCCACCTATTCTGTTCATTTCATTTTACTTCCTTATCCAATTCTTCCCTCCCAATGACAGTACTATTCTTGATATACTTTTTTAATTTTAAACTATAATATAGTTGCTTGGATATTTGAATGTTACCTTTAAATTCACTTACCTGTTTTACTCTAAATATTATTTGTAGCTATTTGAAAAATCAGTGCAGCCATGGCATATTTGAAGTTGCTCCACAACTTCCGAAAGAACATCTGCAAGGCTGATCTTCAATAATAATCATTATCTCAGTGAAGATCTATGCCAGATCTTTTCAGTTTGGGAAATAAATAAATAATAATCAATTGCTTACATGCTCAAAGAACTCTGCTGCAATTTCCATATGTTTTACTATTAGAAATATAGTTACTTCACCTTGCTAAGCGTTCTAAGAAGAGCTATTCTCCTTGTTCACTAGAGGAACTACAGCCTGTCATGGTAGGTTTTATGAATTTGTACCTCTTCCCTGAAAAGAATGATGACTCTATTCAGTAGAATGAGGGCCAGCCCTTGAAGGTCAGATGTTGCAGTGCATGGACCAGGGAGATGAACTTACTCTGAAGCAGAAGAGTGAAGTCACAGTTACTCAGGTCTAGAACTCAGTCCAGAGAAGAACAATTCTTATTGCAATATTGTACACACCATCATCATTTGATAATATCTTCAAATGCCACCAAAAGGAATCTGGTCCTTCTTCAAGGTGGTGCTAATTACAGTGTAATTCCAAGTTGCTGCTTTTGAATATAGGCCTGGCTATTGCATCTGCATCCCGCCACAATTCTGATGTTTGAAGGGCCAGTCCCTCTCTGACTATATATTAATTTTTTCTAACTTAGCTGCCTATAATATTAAGAATGAAATCAATTGTATCTGTGATGATACAATTCCTACTGAGTATGACTTTCATGCTATCATACAGATTTTATCTGTAGAGCTGAGACCCATAGTAAACTAGTGCCTGACCCCAGCCTGAAATACATAAAGGGCACAATAGCAACATCTTGCTGTTGACAGACAAGTCAAAGCAAAAGTTTCTATGCTATCAGCCTATATTCTCAGAATGTTAGAACAAAGAATGTGTATGCTTCCTATGGATCAGCATGAGCCACTGAAACTGACAGCCAGCATGTGGTCACGTGAGGTCCTGTCCATAGACTGTCCTGGAAGTGAAGGGATGCATGTGCAGAATGTACAGTAAAAAGCAGAAGAAATATGTAAATCCTAAGGATGGTGGTGATGAAATACACTCACTGGGGGCAAGGATGTAGGTGAAATGTCTCAGTGAAGGAGATTCTCCTGTTCTCTGGAAAAAAGAGTGGTAATATATATCAGAATCTGATACATTTTAAGATCTTACCACTACAGTAAGAGTTTCTATACCTTTATTTATAGTTCACAGTCCTGTGCCCGGAGAGGTCAGAAATCATAGTTAACAATCTATAGTTAGCAGAAGAAAGAGGAAGAGGAGGAGGAGGAGGAGGAGAGGAGGAAAAGGACAGGAGAGGAAAGGGAAAGGGATAAAAAGAATAAAAAGAGGGAGAGAAAGAAGAGGAAGAGAAAGAAGAGGAAGAGAAAGGGCTAACAGAGGAGAGTGGGTAGGAAAACAAATAAAGAAGCCTATTTTGCCCCTTTCTCAACTATAGCATCTTACCTCCTGAGTGCCTGTAGTAGCAATAAAGAACTCTTGACTATAAACTAACTTTGATATTTTGCTAATTTTATTTTAATCTAGATGGAACCATATGAAATAGTTGCTGTTTGGTCTTTTACTATTTTTTAATATTGCAACTACACCAATTTCATGTGAAACAATCTAAATTAAAATTTCATACCTTATTCACTCATTTTTATTTTAAAGCATGCTATGCAAGTGTTGTACCACAGAGCCACATCCCAACCCTATGGTATCTTTTTTTAAACAAATATTTAAAACTAAGAAACAGAAAAGTCAACATATTTATATTCTAAACAAAAGATAACAGAAGAACTTCATTCTAAGTAAGGTTTAAAGGGATGGCGAGTCACAGAAAAATTTATATCTCCTGAGGTTTTGTTTGTTATAATAATTGCAATTATATACTTGGTACAATAGATAAATATCAATGATACATATTCTCTGGAGTAATAAATTTGTCATTTAATAACTGCAAGCAGTGAAAAGTAGTCTCAGCCAGGCATGGTTTCACACTTCTGTAATCCCAGCACTTGAGAGGCTGAGGAAGGAGGATCGTTACAAGTTGGTGATCAGCCTGGGCTACAGAGTGAGCCCAAGGTCAGCCTGAACTGCATAGTGAGACCCTGTCTCAAAAAAACAAAAACAAAAGCAAAAAAAAAAAAAAAAGAAAAAGAAAGAAAGGTAGTCTCAGACATATGAAACATTCCTCAAAGTAATTGCTACTGCCAAAAAAGAAAAAGGAAAGATGAAGGGAGGAAGGAAAGAAGGAAAGAAGGAAGGAAGGAAGGAAGGAAGGAAGGAAGGAAGGAAGGAAGGAAGGAAGGAAGAAAGCAAAAATGCATGCATAAATATTTCTGTGTGACAATTAGTGTACATTAGGGAAATGCAGCGAAAATGATGAGAATATCCGCTCTAAATAGTCACTCAAAATTTCTTCCATGTAATATATGGCCCCATTAGGATATTTGCAAACATAGTCAAAGAATTTTTGCTCACCAATCTTTTATGCAAGAACAAAGTAGAGGCTGTAAAGTTGCCTTTTAAAAACCACCTATAAAAACAAACCTGAAACACTCCGCACTTGCCATAAAAGATATGATAGTGTAAACATTATGGAGGTCTTATTGATCCTCAATACCTAAACCTAATATTGCTTTTACTAATAAATGGGAATGATGTAAATATGTCAGATACAAGTGCATTATCCTAAATAAAACCAGTAAATTGTAAGACTTGATATAAAATTGAAATATACTAATGGAACAATGTCTAAATTGTTCACATCAGGGCTGTAGCATAGCATTAAACCAGGCAAAATGAAAGAGAGGAATTAATTAAATTTTAGGAATATTATTTATCTTTCTTTTTACTACACATTTTATAGCCATTTCCCTAGAAGCCTTAAATATGGGACCTGATTCATTGCTTTTGAGTTTGAAAAGCCTCACTGCCAGCAGCCATCCTTTTGTGTATCAAGCTGTAGTTTCTACATGTGATACAGTGAATGAGGTGAATCTTCTCTGTCACTAGCCTCCTGGTCACCATTCTTCCTCATCTCCATCCAATCTCCTCTCCATCCAACGTCCACATGAAGAATGATTCCAAGCAAAATTCAGATCATTTTTTTACCTAAAACTCTTCTCCCGTTGCCTAGAGCTGTAGCCAAGCTCTCTAGTGGACTTGCAGGCACTTGACAAGCCTGGCCTTGGGCATTTCCATTGCATCCTGCTTCTTTCTCCTGGTACCCACCTCCATCTCACCCTTTAACCACTTCCTAGATCCTGTTCATCACTACATAGAATGTGCTGTATTCATTTTACTCCCTCTGCCCTTCCCATCTGAGCACTGTGTGCTAGTTGCACTTCTTAAACTCAGTTCAAGTGTCACTTTTCTGTAATTTTCCATAATTATCTCACTGAACCTTAGCAAGAAAAATGCCTTTCCCTCTCATGTCCCCACAGTATCTGTGTAGTCCTCCCCTACTGATCTTATCACCCATTGCATAACTGTTTTATGGATCAGTCTTTCCTGGCAGACTGAATTCTTTGATGACAGGATTGTATGTCCATCCTTTAATTTATGGAACATGGTGTAGGCTGTTTTATTTGTTGCCTGGCACATAAAAGGCAAGTCATTCATGTTAAACAATGGAATTCCTGGAAATTTTAATTTCCCTATATTGAAAATCATCTTTATAGTGACTTTGTCTTTCTTCCTTTTTCTTTTCTTCCTTCCTTCCTTCCTTCCTTCCTTCCTTCCTTCCTTCCTTCCTTCCTTCCTTCTTTCCTTCCTTCCTTCCTTCCTCCCTCGCTTTCTTTCTGGCTTCATGAAGTCAAATTGATCCTCTGAACTAGAAGATATCTGCATGCAGGGGCCTAGGGTCCCCTTACAATATTCCAGGCTTTTCTTTGTGTGTTCACTGTCAAACTCCATTTGTCCCATCCCTGATTTCTCCCATAGTCTTTGTCCTTCTCCATAAATACAGTGGCTTAAGTTTTAAACTATCTCCTCCTACACTTTCATTTCTGTGCCTGGCTCACTTTCATTGCAGCATCTTCCATCAGTGACCAGACCAGCTAAGACATCCTTTTCCTAAGCTCTTTAGCTACTGTCAACTTTATTTATGTTTCTAAGGACTCATTTACTTAGGAAATGATCATCTATCTTTGAGTGAGGCCTGTTTATGTCCCCTCTCCTTAGTGACAAAAGGTTAAGCTGCTGGCCTCAGCCAGCACAGTTCTAGAATATGCTAAAAGTTAAGTGGGATTGTAGCCTGTGTTATCACTACATTCATACCATGACTCATTCACATAAGGAGCATGGCAGAGCTTTTGTAGCATAGTTTGATAAAAAGAAATGGACATTGACCAGACACAAATCGTGAGTTCTTGTCATATTAAACAGTTGTACATCTTACACCAACATGAGAAACCTCATTGGTTTATCATGTCATTATTTCCATTAAAGAACACTGATTTGATAATGTTTTGTTTTTTGTCGTTGTTGTTGGTTGGTTGGTTGGTCGGTTTTATTTATTTATTTATTTTTTGAGTACCTGGAATTGAACTTATGACCTTATGCACCAGGCAGGTGCTGCACCACTGAGCTAAATCTCTGGCCCTGATTTGATAATGTTTTTGTATAGACAGGAAATAGAAAGAGAATAATGGGAGAGAGGGGTCCTATAATGATATTTGTTTAATTGTGTTTTGTTTGTTTGTTTTACTCATTATTTTCTAAGATAAAATCTTGCCTATTACCATACAAAAGGATATAGAACTCCCTGGGGAAAAAATAAAGGGATATTTGTTGCAAGATTTATCAAATAAAGGATTATTTACATTATATTTATGTGAAAGATTTGAATAAATGTTGTAAATCTCATGTTCATGAAACAAATCCATAGCCATTGTTTGCCTACTGTATGCTGTGACCTGAATCACCTCTTAGTCTCTGGTCTTGTTTTGTCATGCCTTTTTCCCTAACTTAATCAAGAAACCCTACTCCCAACCCAAGTCCCATCTTCCTTACACTTGTAACTGTTTATCCCCCTTCTGCATTACAAGAGTTCCTTGTTATTACATTCATTCACTCTTTTGCTAATACCATAGCTGTCCTCTCGCCATTTCCCCTTTGAGACTGTCTATGGCTAACCAAATTACTTCATTTAGCTGTCAGCCTAACTTGCTTTTCTCCATCCAGCAAGAAAATGCCTAGAATCATTTTTTGTGCTTTACTGTTTCCCAGCTCTCTATTTCTCTCCACTGCTGTTTCTAGCACAATTGACATCATCAAGTCAAATATGAAGATTACTGTTTGCTCTTCTTTCTCTCAATCTCTAAAATTACTTAAAGTTCTTTAAAGAATTTAAAGTTTATTTGTTTTAATTTAATTGTTATCTTTGATATAAATCCCAAGTTTGTAAAACCACTTGTTTCCACCCGTAGTATTTTTATGATGTGTTGCTCCTTCTTTACCTAGCAGTCTCATTCAGGAAGCTGGACCTTCCCAGCACCAGGAGACTTTTCAAGGACAGAGTGAGAATATGCTGATGATTCTTGGTCCCCTTGCCTCTCATAGTGTATCTTCAAGCCTTGACTTACTTTTTATCTTAAATTCTCATACTTATTTTATTCCACTGCCTGTATAAATTTGTTTCATTTGCTTTAAATGATAGGCTAAACTGAGACTGAAACTATCATACTCAGCACAGCATTATATATGTTAGTTTTGCAATCTGACCGTCCTTTTCTACTGAACAGTAATAAATGGTATCTCTATTTGGGAAAACTCATAGCAGGCCTTATTCTGTCTGGCTTCTAAGGAAATAAGCAGCCACTATATCAACCAGTGACCTACTCTGGATGTCATTTCCCTGCAATTTGAGTTCTACTCCCACTCTTCACATTCCCCACACTTCTTTGTGGCTCTCTTTTTCTGCTTATCATTATTTTCCAGCTATCTCAACTTCCCACTTGCTCTCTGAAGCAATCATTTACTAGAGATGTGTGCATGTCTGCTGTGAGCAAAGCAAAACAGTGGTAAGGGATAAAAGAATACCCTAAGTCATGATGTAGTTCATGCTCTTTACCCCTGCCTGACCCCTTAGAACTTGTGTTGTAGTTGGAGAAATAAAGCACACATCCAGACAGTTGAGAAGATGCAGCACCCACGGACTCCTTCGCTCCAGTCTCTTGAGAAAGTAAAGATCAGTATGGGCTCTGTTGGCAATGAGCTAGAGAAAGTTTCACAAAGAAAGTAGAATTTAAACCTCACAGAATGGGTACAAGTTGGTTTAGCTGGAGGGACAGAGAAGGGCATTTGGCAAACGTCAAATTAATACTGGAGAAATTAAAGTAAATAGAGAAGGTAAGACTAGACTGTTGGCAGTCAAGGGGAGAAAAACTGGATTTTAACATTTTTTCAAGGAACATAGCATTTCAAGGAGCTGCTCAAAGTTTTATCTGTTCTCTTTTAAAAATTAAAATAAAATGTTTCTCTTTTAAAGTATATGTCAAGGGCATTGACTAAGCAGTGGAGAGAGTCATTAGATGTTTTTCAAAAGGGAAGTTATATAATAAATGCAATAGTTTGTGGTTAATCTTCTAAAAATATGTAGATGAATTTGAGGAGTGTGGAAATGGAGGAGACAAATCAGAAACAGAGAGACCAACAATTGCTGTAGTCTAGGTTGAAGGCAATTATGCCTGGCCTGAGCTAAGGTAGGAATGAAGGAACATAGATCATAGGACCTGGACCTATCTCAGGTCCCATTAGTTCCCCAGAAGCAAACCTTGAAAGGAGGACGCGTGTGCCAGTGATATATTCAGGAAGCAGTTTCTGTTCTGTAGAAAATAGGAAAGGATTTGGAAAAGCAAAACCGAGTACAAATGCCAGACAACAAACAAAGCCTGAGCCCAATCTGAAAGGGAAGTTCCCACTTGAGTCAAGGGGCTGGTCTTGAATTTCCTGCATTTCCTTTGTACAGGGTATGGGGTCAGGAGGGATAAAAACTCCCTGGTATTTTTAGCTCCTTAAACTTTAGGGGCAAGAGCAGTTTAGGAACCCAAGGGGAGTTTGCTAAAGTGAATCTGGTTGAGTAATTAGAAGTTAAGTATACAGAAAAATGTGGGAACCAGCAGTTTTAAGACTTTTAAATTCTCTTCTGTCTTAACGTTTAGAAGAATACGCTTATAGAAGTCAGACACATTAAGAAAGAAGATAGAAGGATAGTAAACAGAGATGTGATATACAAACCACTGATCTCCAATTTTACTATTCTTAGTGTGCTGATAATCTTCCTAAATAATCCAATAGTTCATGTCAGATTTTATAAGACATGTGAAGCGGAACCATAAGTGCAAAATATTAGCATACATACAACTCTTCCTCATAAAGGAGTGATGTACTCTATTTCCTAAGGAGCTGATGTCTTTTAACAAGAATTTGATCGAAATCAACAAGTGGGAGCAAAGTACATTCATTAGTAGAAAGTGGTAGGAATGTTGGGCAGTGTTCAAATGTGTACCCCTGTCTGATATCCATGATCATAATTTTTAAGAGAAATCAGTCTACAAGTTGTGTGGGTTTTGTGTACTAATATTTGTCAGCACAGACACACAAAGGGAAAAAATAACTGAATTTAACCAGAGTTGGAAATAATCCAAGTGAATTAATGGAAGGGGAAAAATTAAGAGAAAAATATTTGCAAGTAAATAACTCTAGGAATCTAGACTAAATACCAAAAAAGGGTAGGATAAGAACGAGAGGGACTCCTCGCGGGGCCCCCGCCCGGCCCGAGCGGCACCGCTTGGAATTAGGGACAACACCGCCCACCCCCCCACCCCCCCCATCAGCAACCTGCTGTTTCAGAGGTCTGGCTAAATTGATAGCAACCAAGGAACATCAACCAACTTTTGTAGATTCGGCCAGGCCTCTGGTCAGCAACCCAAGCATCACTTTACAGCGGGCAATGTAGCAAGTATGGGGGATTCTCTTCTGTCTTGTCTTCTATTATTAATAAAATATTTTTAAAAAAAGGGTAGGATTGATGAATTTATTGAAAGTCTTGATGTGGCTGTTGAAGGAGAGATAATGGATAAATGAGCTGAAGTTAATGATCAGAGAGGAGAAGAGAGCATTTGCAGTTGAAGTGCTGCAGTTCTTCTCGATGGCAAGATCGAGGATAGGTGAGCTCCAGGAAACAGTTACTGAAGCAAAGGAGATCAAAGAAATGAGTGATCTGAATGTCCAATAGATTATCCAAATAGATGCTGAAATGTCCAAGAATAATGATGGGAATATATGTAAAAATTTTCAGCTCTATAGCTCCCTGATTGATCAAATAAAAATACTGGGAAGTAAAAATAAAACAAATTGTGCAAGATGTCCTGAATGAATAAGCCATTAATTTCCATGGCGGTATTTATTTACCTTGGTGCCTAGATTGAGCATAATGATTATCTGAGTAGCAAAATCATTTCGTGTCTGTTTACACTGAACATTTATATACACCTAGATAATATAAAACCTACAAGGATTCCTCTTATTAATTATTTAGTGTTTTCTAGGTTTATTAATTAAATGTTGTAAGGTCATCAAAGAAAAGACTTTTAAATCTATGCAAAGGACACTAAAAATGCCTAAGACACTTAATTATGTCAAGGAAATAACCTGAATTAGTGTTGTGGGTGTGACTTCCCTCTTTTATTTTATGTTTTTTTGTAATTAGTTGGTTGTAACCTACTTTGTTTGGAGAGGGACTTCTGGTTATATTTGTTCCAGATACAATAAGTCATAATCTTGGAGCAAATGGCAAAGCATATTCATGGAAGAGGTATTCATAGAACAGAGCTAAACTACACATAGATTGAGCAGAATGTATGTTCAATTAGCTTATAATATATACCTCATCTTAATCTTACATATACTCTCTAGTTCTCTCTTATTTATCTTATATTGGAAAAAACAACTTCAAGGGAAAATTCATATGGTCTATTTCTTTTTAAAAATATTATCTATGGATTTGTGTGTTGTATCACCTACTCTAATGTATCTTAACTTCCCCTTTTGCTTATTAGAAGCAACCAGGATGAGATGACTAAAGAATGGAGGGGTTTTAGGGGAGCACAGGTTGATCTAGAGTGCATAGCTTGATTGAAAGCCCTGGGATGAGGAATACATTAGATTAGAACTCTTTACTCTTACACTTTGGGAAGTATTTTAGTCTCCATCTTCTCACTTATGAAATGTTATAATTTCTGATAATATAATTTGAATATATGAAAGGAACTAAAAAAAATAAAAGATAGTAGTTTTCTTATTTAGACTATAAAAATTATTCAGTAAAAATTGTTCAATAGACCAACCAATCATTTGAGAAATGTAATAACAACATCTTTAGTTTTGCTCTTTTAACTATTATCCACAGAATGACCATGGTTATTGATTAAAAAGTAGAAGGATTTGTGCACTGCAAAATTTTTAAACTAATCAGAAAGACTAAAATGTGTTACAATTGGTTTATGTATTTAAACTTAAGAAAATCGAATAGGAATTTTGGCAGACTTTTAATTCACAGTGGGTTGGTCTTTCAGGTTGGAATTGTACAATATGGACAAGAAGTAACTCATGAGTTCAACCTCAATAAATATGCATCTACAGAAGAGATACTTGTTGCAGCAAAAAAAATACACCAGAGAGGTGGTCGCCAGACTATGACAGCCCTTGGAATAGACACAGCAAGGTATATGAACAAAAACAGACCAAAGTAAAAGACTAGCAGAATAACTGTTCACAGCTGTGCCCCTCAGAGGTTGATTGAACATTTACATTTGTAATATTTAGTGTCACCTTGTTTAAAGGCAGATTCATACTAGTTCCTTGAGAATCAAGTTTTTCTGAAATACAATCTCATCACCCTTCTTAACTTTTCCTGTTATTGCAATAATGTCATTAATGGAGAGTCAATTTTTAAACATCACTATGCTGTATTGCCACATGTTCTTGTGTACTGACTTAATATTTGTTCCATTTATTACTTGTTTCCAGATTCTAAGATTCTCAATTTAAAAGAATAAGTCATAATATAATTCATTTCTACTCAATATATATTTATCCTCAAGTATGCCCATATATTTTTAATATTTGATTTATTGTTATTAAAGTTCTGACAAGAATTTCTAAAATGTCACATTAAATATTGTCTCATTTCCAATCATTTTCAGTGAAAAGTTTGGAAGAAATGAAAAGGGTTTAATTATTTGTAATGCTTTGTTTCCTTCCTTCTTTTTCTTAAATTCTTTCCACTTCATCCTTCTTCCTTTCTGTAGATTTCTTTAGGGAGAAAAATAACTGTGTAGTAAGATTTTGTTTTATAAAGACCTACACACTGTTCTCTCTTACAAATGTAGAACATTTCTTGTATTTCTTCTAGCCTCATTTAGTTCATAGCTCTTACTGTTTCTCCCTTGGTTATCATTAAATCTAGCAAATTTCTAAACAAAAACCAAACAATACCCAATTTTATAAGAAATCCACTAAGTAGTTTGACTCAAGTTAAGAATTATTCTATTAATTCAAATTCTGGACTCTTGTCTAAGGCAGGAGAGTTAATTATCCGTGGTCACACTTCACAGTGTCTTAAGGTTAAAATTGTTAAAATGAATACTACAAAGAATTGATTGGATATGCAAATATTTAAAATTTCATGTGCAGCTTTAGACTCATAAATGTTAGAAAAGCATATGGAGCTAGTTACACAGAACCCAAGAGAAAATAACTGCAAACAGATGGGGCAGTTTTACATTTACCTGCCTATAGGATCTCCGTTTGCAAGCACAGGGAGCACACATATCTACGTCTCCTGAATATGCCCTCCTTAGTAATTAGCAGTGACTGCGCATTCAAAGTAAATCATAGTGTTCTTTGAAAGCTCTGAGCCTGGAAAGAGTTGTGCATTTTCCAAAAGTAAACAGTTAAGAATGAATATTCATCATAGAAAACTAACTGAAGAAATAATTGAGTTGCTATTGCTCCTGCATAACTATCACTCTAAATATCCCATCCCTATATGACTTTTGCCTATATATTTCACAAAATGTTTAGCCGTACTACACAGTTTACTGAGTTTTGAACATACACAAAACCCTATAGTGATATTGCAGTACTAATTGTTTTTTTTCATACATTAGATTTTCATACTTAAACGGTTTTTATTATTTGTCATTCCTTTCATTCAGAAAAAGTTGCAAACAATAGTTTTAATTTCTTAGAATCCATAACCTCTATTTTGTATGTCTCCCAATTCAATAGATATTTTGTGTTCCTTTTCCCTGACTCAAGAGCCAGAGTTTCATTCCTGCCAATATATTTACCGTATTTCATCATATGCCTGGATTCTTTTGCGCTAAAGAAAGGGAGCCTCCTGGGAATTTTAATTTTTAAAGCCACAAAAGAAGGACAATACCTAATTCCATGAAAGAGGGTTGTATACTGGTATTTTGTAAAAAAGGATATTTTGTTAAGGAATATGCTTAAAACAGAGTGGCTGTACTCAGGAATTCTGCCAGTGGTTACCCTTTCATTATTCAAAGCCATCCCTGGTTTCAAATAAACCAGGCTTTCTTTAAGGGAAGTTTTTTAATCATCTCCTTCAGCTGATATTCATTTAGTTCTCTTATGACCTTGATCTTTAAAACAATTAGAAAGTTTTGGTAATCTTCTAAGGAATTAGAATTGCAAAAGACATCAAGTCGCAGATGATATTTACATCCAAAACTTCTTTTAAAGCCTAGCCTTTAATATGTGCTTTCTCACCTTTGTTTATTTATTTAACAAAGCCATAAAATCTCTTTGCATAGTATGTTAATTAAAAACTATTCATTCACTTAAAGATGATAAGGAAGACCTCCTTGGAGAGATTACTGTAATGGGATTTGCAATAAAAAGAGATTGGGTTCAAATTTGAATACAACAAGGACAAGTGGAGATTTATACCTGTGGATCAGATTGGGGAGTTAGTGGGTGAAAAATTACTAAGAGGAAAAATTAAAGGCAGAGAGATTTGTGCTAGACTAATTCAATATAACTCTTGCTAAAGGCAACACTCTCAGGACTCAGTACTTCACTCCTCATAACAGATATAGGGGTTCTTCCCCAGTTTAACTGAACATTGGATACAAGTTATGTTCCCTAAAATTCAATTTATTTCTGACACTAACCAGACTTAATGTAGGCATCCTAAGTTAAGGGATCAGTCCCATAAGACTGCTCCCCGTTTCAGAAGCAACCCACTTCAGATTTCCATCCAGGTTATGCACAACTTCTGTCCAACTTGGCTACAAATTGGAGTTTCCTGTGACCCTCTTCTTGGATTTGGTTATTTGCTAGAGTAGCTCAGAGAACTCAGGATTGCATTTTGCTTACTACTATTCATTTATTATCAGATAATACAACTCAGGGACATTAAGACACAAGAGATACTTAGGGCAGTGTTTGGGGAAAGGGCAGTGTTTCTATGCCCTCTCCAAGTATGCCACCCTTTATGTGCACAGCATCCTGAAACCTCTCTGAACTCCACATTCAGGAATTTTTATGGCACTTCATTAGGTAAGCATAACTGATCATTAACTCAATCTCCAGGCTCTGTTCAGTGCCTGGAGAACTGAATTAGGGCTGTAAGTTCCAACCTTCTAATCATGCCTGGACCTTCTAGTGACCACTCCCACTCACCAAGATTCACCCTAGAATAAAAGATATCTGTCTTGGTTGCTTTTTACTTGTTGCTGAGACAAAATATCTGACACCCAAAATTAGGGAAGGAAAGGTTTATTTCTTACAGTTCTCGGGGAGGCTTCAGTCCACACTTAGTTGGCTCCAAGGCAACGCAGCATGGTGGGGCTACCATTCATGGCCGCTGCAACCACAAGGTGCACTGGTGAGTGAGAGATTGGAAATGTGGAAGTGCAGAAGCAAGCAAGAGGAAGACCCGCCTCCTTTACACTGTATCTCAGCTCTACCCCTGGGCGGGTACAGCACTCACATCATCAATCCCAGCTCTAGACAACAAGTTGAACACAAGCATCAGACTCAGCCCCATCAAAAGTATATGAGGACTTGGGGGTACATAGTAGCACCCAACATAATACCCATATCACCTAGGAAATTCCAAGGGATTTGGGGGTATGTGGTAGGAAGCAGGGGTGAAGACCAAATGTATGTTTCTTATTTGTTAAAAGAAAACTTCATACAAAGAAAGTTTAATGGACATTGATTGAGTAAAGAATGGTTCATGAATCAAGCAGCACTCAGAGCCAGAAAAAGATCAAATGATCTGCTGAAGAAATACGAGCTAAATGTGGAATAAGCAGGTCAAAGACAAAGTCCAAGGTCAGATCCCAGTCTAGAAGAGAGCTCAGTGGGGCCTGACTGAGTTTTGATCAAGGAGAGTCTTTGTTAAGTATAAAGGACAGCAATACAGAGTTTATTATCTTTCTTTTGAAAAATTTACAAAAAATTAAAAGTTTAAAAACTAGTATAAAATTCTGTGTATCCCTTCCACAGAATTGACAGTTGTCAACATTTTTTCACATTTGCTTTAAGTCCCTTTAAAGAAAAAATAATCACAAATCAAATCCCTTTGCTCACACCACCAAGATCCTTGCCCTCTACTCCAAGATATTTTTGCATCATTGCTGTTATCTATGGTACAAGTCAAAGGAACTATGCAAACCATAGTTAATGTTAACTTAGGAAAGGTGTTTCTTTGTCATATCTCTATAAAGTACATTCACTGCAATGATTGCTGTCCTTTATACCAAAATCTAAAAATCTAATCTATATATATATATGAAATTCTTTCACTGTTTTAGTCCTAAGTGACATGTAATCCTTAATTCTAAGACTCCAGAGAGGAAGTGTGTTGAGTAAAGGATGTAACAGTGTGTTGTGTGTTTGTGTGTGTGTGTGTCTGCATGTGTGTATAAGATAAAACAAATAAAAAATTATCCATGTCCCTATCATCTCTCTTCTTCCATAAACACTTATTGAATTAACTTACAATTTCTTTCCTTGCAGTTAGGTTATAGTACTTTTCCTTTCTTTCAATATCACCTCCTCCTAGCCACTTTCAATAGTCTGTGTCCTAAAACTGAGTTGTTATGGTTTAGATCTGAAATACTCCCCTGCCAAATGCACATGTATGGAAGGTGATTAGGTCACAGAGATGCTGTAGCTGACTTGCTCTTACGAGGTGGGACCTGGCTGGAAGTAGGTCACTGGAAGTGTGACCTGGAAGGGTACACTATGCTTGTCCCTGGGTGTGTAAATATCAAATGATATTTACATCCAAAACCTCTCCTCTCATTCTCTGTTTCCTGGCTGGCGCAGGGGCCCCTTTCCCATCCTGTTTCTGCCTTGGAACTGTGGACTGAAACCCTAAGCCAAAATAAACCTTTCTTCAAGTTGTGGGTATCTGGTATTGTGTTAAAGTCAGGAAAGTGACTAAGACACTATTTGAGGCCTAAACCTTTCTGACCTCCAATACAGCAGTGATCTACTCCACAGACTCAGAGCGCTGCTATCTGCAGTCTTTTGTACCTATTTCTTATTTCACCCCATACCCAAAACACTCTCAAGCATTCACAGCCCCACAAATAGTTGGCTCTCTCAGCTCACCTCCTCATAGCAGAGGATTTCTAAGCTGTGCTGTGAATGTTAGAGCAGGTGGAAGGAAAACAAGATTTCAGGTAAGCACTTCAGTCAGAAGCAGAAGAAAACAGACCTGTTAAAGGAGAGAGAGCGTGTTTCTAGGAGAATACTTACAGACTAACTTCTGAGCCTGACGCGTGTCATACTCACAGTCTCACATTTATGTTTTCAAAGAAGAAAAACCTACTGTCCTTTGTGTGTGGCATATGTGGTGATCAGCAGAATGGTGACTTCCCCATCACTTGGAAAAAAAACCTGAAAAGATTATTAGAAGGATCATCATGCCTCCTGACTTGAACAATGGGTATCCAGGTTGATCTTGGAGGGAAGCACCAGGCCACCCTGTGTTGCTAATGTTAGTTTAGTTTTTCACTTTGTCCAACCTTGAGGTGCTATCTTACCAGCACCCTTCTGTTTGTGCTCACTTTAGGAAGGAGGCATTCACTGAAGCACGGGGCGCCCGGAGAGGAGTAAAGAAAGTCATGATTATTGTGACTGATGGAGAGTCACATGACAACCATGAACTAAAGAAAGTCATCCAAGACTGTGAAGATGAAAACATCCAGCGATTTGCCATAGCTGTAAGTGCATTGCTAGGGATGATTTTCAAGCTTCCGTGTGAAAATAGGGCCTATGTGCATATCATGGGAATTTTAAGGAAGAAACTTCTCCATTTGAAAGTAAACTTTGTTGGGGGCGTTGCTTCCTTCTGTATCATCAGCACCTCACTTAGTGCCTAGTCAAACATTCAACAGAATTATGAAAGAAAGGAAAGAAGAAAATATATTTAAAACAGAAAAGGAGCAGTAAAAATGAGGGAGAAAAGGGAAGAAAGACAAAGGTGGAAAAGGATAGAAAGTGAAAAACAGATGTAGAGAAGGAAAGATGAAACAGCTAGAAAGAATGAAGGATAAAGGGGAGATGGGAAAGAGGAATAAAGAAGGGAGGAAAGGGAAGAAAAGAGAAGAAGAGAGAAAAAAAGAGGCAGGGAAGGTAGGATTAAAAAGTGCGCCACTGAAGGTATACTAGGTATTAAGTCCTTTGCTTACTAATAGTTTTTCCTAAAATTTGAGAGGCTGGAATCAAAGCATAACTTCTATAATAATCTGTGAAAGTCGACAGTGATATATTCATTCTTACAGTCTGTCCTGGAATTTATGATGTCCCAAGATCCCTTCATGCTACAGACCATCCAATAAACCAAAAATTCTTCATTTATTCCCTGGACTGTTCCTTCTGCTCCATCTCCTCTGCCACACATGCACCACCACCACTTGACCCTGAACAACATGGAGATGTGTTGGCTGGAAACACCTACCAAAATATATTACCAATGATCTAAGTTCCCTATCCTCATACTGCAAACAGTTTCTGTTACATTCTCTGATTTGGCTCAGGGTCTAAGCTGGCTTTGAGTCTTCTATTCCATGGTCTCTATTTCTGTCACTTGAGGACATTTGATATTGTTTAAGCAGGGGAATGTTTTGTGTTCAGATTGTAATCTTATATAATAATGGCTGTGAGGTTTATATCACCTACAACATTCCAGTGAAAATTAGACATCAAAAAGGATCTCAGAATTTCGTTCACTTTTCAAACAAAAGAAGATCTGTTGTATGTAAATGAATAATACATTTTTCATTTGCCGCAATTGCCTCTTGGAAGTTTTAGTTCTGAAAGTTAATTTTAGATAAACATTAGCAGAATTCCAAAGGCTCTACCCTGATATATTTGAATGAAGTGAAACAAATAATTCAGAAATTTTTTTTCAGCCTCTTCTTATTCATAGAAAATATTTTTATAAGCTACTAGACCCTTGAGTGAAGGATCAAAATACAGTTCTATTTTCATTTTCCTCTGTGATGTAAAATAGCTCAATATTGTACACAAGTCACACTAACTTCTGGAATTTCTATATATTTTCCTATAAATATATACTCCCATATTATATTTACACACCTTGTTTTTATTCTTCAAACATGTTGTTTGGTCATTTTTCCTAACAAATTTTGTCCACTTGTCACTGTCCTGTCACAAATACCACTAAATGATAACATTCATATCATAATGTACCATCTCAGTCATGTGTGGCCCAAAACTTGTTAGATTAGTTTAATGTGTATTTTCAACTGCATCAATTTATAGATGATGTCCATCCAATAGTTAGTCTAGGATACGCTAAAAAGGAACCAAGAAGGGAAGATGATGATTTTTTCAGCCTAGGATGTCACGTAATCTATAGAATAAATCAAAGGGGACACAGAGTCACATCATTTAGAATTTGCCTGGATCTGAAAGAAACTCATAGGTAACAAAACTGTTGACAAAATGAGGAGGATGATGTATTCAGAGAAGTGTATCATGGATATGGTAATTTCTTTGGAGCTTAAAGACTCTCTCTCTGTCTCCTGCCACTCCATGCTTACACTGGTCATGTATCTCCAGATGTGGTGGGATGGCCAATTCTAGGAAGAGCATCTTGGTAATTGCTTTTAAAGGAGACAGAGGTTTTGCTCAATGTAATACAATCAGCAGGTATTGAGTTTCCCTTCCCTACATCTAGCAAAATCTCTGCTATTGTTTCATTAATCTTCTTCCCCCATCACATAGCTAAACTGAGAGAAAGCACCCACGGTTCCTGTTCAGATGTTAACAGGTTGTGATGCTTAGCACTATTTTCAGCACCTTGACAGGAATTAAATTTTCTCTGGTGTAATTTCTAAACTCTTGGTTGAAGCCTTCCTACCCATGGTCTGGACATCCTATCGGGGAATAAGTTCAAACTCAAAAAGTTCCCCAAATGGTAGACCTATTACTTTAGAGCCAGCTCCAGTTTTCTTGAGTGGCATGCTTCTTCACCTCATAGTTCTATAGAGGTATTAGAACATTATTCCCTGTGACCGCTTTTAACAGGTGAAGGAGCTAAGAAAGAATGGCTTGCTGGGGTTAGTGAAAATATGCTACACTTTGAATACATAGCAGTGTTTAGCTATATTGCTTCATCAAAACTCCTAAAGATCATCTATTTTATTGTAAAAAAATATAATTTAAGAAACCTTACTTAAAAAGAAGCTAAATGTTTAACAAAACCTGCTTGGATATCTAAATAATTCTTGTTAACTGTAACAGGTAATTCCTGCCTCTCCATCCTTGCTATAAAAAAGAATGCTCCTGTGTTCAGCATTTGGTTTCAAAAAGGAATTCCTTAACTACTTATTTTCTAATTACCAATTTAGTTTATAACTTAGTCCAATATATGTCTGAATATATCTTCATTTACATATGCTAGATGGTGCCTCAATAAGATTTTTCAGGAAGAACTGCCCATTCATTATCAAACAACTTATTTGCTGAGTGCTTTACAACTAACCAGATGGTGATGTCACTAGTTGGAATAACATCAAAGACATTTAGAAACTACAATGTTACTTTTGAACTATCAGATTTCAAAGATACAGCTGTTAATACACAGGGATATGGAACTACAAGAGAAAAAAATAACACAAGATTTCTCTTTACATTTTCCTATACCAAATGGCTGTGTTTATTGAATAGTTAGTATTCTGAAATTCACTGTTGCATGAATACGGCAGTTCATAAAAATCGCATTATGCTAAGGTACTCTCCACACTCCAGTTTACTGCCAATACACTTGAGATCCTTATTTAACACATAGAAGTTAAACTATGTTCTTGCTGTTTTTGTTGTGTCTTAGATTCTTGGCAGCTATAACAGAGGAAATTTAAGCACAGAAAAATTTGTAGCAGAAATAAAATCTATCGCTAGTAAACCCACTGAAAATCATTTCTTCAACGTCTCTGATGAATTGGCCCTGGTCACAATTGTTAAAACTCTGGGAGACAGAATATTTGCCCTGGAAGGTATGGACTGTTTCTTCTAACCCTGAATGTCTTATCTGCAATACAAAATCAATGTAATGAGTTTTTAAAATTTATTTCTAGCATTTAACCAATACTGTGTACAATAATGAGCATGGTGCAATTCTCTGTCATATAAATCTGTCTTTGAGCTGACTATTTCACATAGAATGGTCTCTTTGTAAGGACATGGCAGTGCTAATGAGAAAGCCCATGAATGCAGTGGTCAGTGTAGATGTGAAGGAACAAAAATATTCCCATGTACAGTATTATACTTTGTTCCTTTTCTGGAATATGGAGCCATGGGCTCAAAATTTTGTCTGTTTGTTTTCATATTTCATTTAAGGCTGTTCTGAGAGTGGTCTGAAGAAATAACTTCTCTGTTCATCCATTTTCTCTGTGTTTTACTCTTTGCACAATTTAAAGGTCTTCATGGAGTTCTGCCTCAAGTCCTGTGGTGTTAAAACTTCCCTTTGCTATATCTAAATCGTGTTGCTTTATAGACTTTTTTTCCTGTGGGGGAAAAGACTGTCTGTTGAAGATACTGAGTTGTGCAATTCCCTCCTCTTCCTTAGGGGATTTCCAGTTAACAAATTACTCTGGACTTAGATACTTCCTGACAAGAGGTCTTCAGGATTGTCACACCAGGCAAACTGGCATTTTCTGTGAAACCTCCTTCTTCATGTTCTCTGAAGATCTGGAGGCTCAGGGAACCTGCATCAGTTTCCACTATGGGGAGAAACCACAGAGAGTGCTTTTGCCTCCATGCTGTATCCACATCCAGTGACTCTTTGCCTGAGGACATGCTATTATGGGGACTGCCAGCCCAGCCAGACTGAATTTCTCTGACTCCCTTGAGCCCTGAGTCCTTTTTCTCTGTGCTTTTAGAAACACAAAACTAGAATTCTGTATCAGACGAAGTTTCTGATGCTTAAAAGGAGCTCGCCTGTCCTATGTTCTGTGATCAAGTTATTTTAACATGATTTTGGTCTTTCAGCAGCCATCATGCTATTGTTTGCCAATAGGCCAGGTTGTGAACTTGCTTGGCCTAAACACAAACAAATAAACAAATTATATATATATATATATATATATATATATTCTTCTAAGTTATTCCATCCTTTAATTTTTAATAACATAGGTGAAGAAACATCTCTTAGTAAGTAAATATAACCCAGGACTGGCAGAAATGAGCACACATTAGCTAAAAGCAGGGGTCAGTTTGCCTGAAGTAAGATTTCCAGATTCCTTCTAGCCTAACCACACCAGAACTTAAAAGTACCACATTGGAGTGCCCACACACTTCAAAAAGTCTCTATATTTATAAACAAAATTATTTTTTAAGGCACTCCACTAATTAAGAATACCTTCCGCGTCTTTTGTTGCACTATCAAAACTAACCAAAAGCTGTGTTGACTAGATGGTTCTTTTTCTTTCCTAATGAGAATTTTTAAATGGACCTTTTCTATGTTACTTGGGAAATTGCCATTTCCTGTCAATAATTATCTTTTGCTGATTAATAGCTGCAATTATCAAAGTCCATTTGCCAAGGACAGTGCCACCTAGCGAGGCAAACACACCAAGGCTTTGTCAGATAAGACCAGGAAATGTTCTAAGATCTCCCTTCACTGTGAAGTGCTAGAAGAAATGCTGAAGTTCCTAATCAGAGGCTGTACAGGGGTTAGAGTGGTTGGCTCACCCCCTTGAACAGTTCAAGGAAGGGCTGAAAGTCAGAAGCTCAGACATGCAGCAGGCTCTTGCCATGACGTCAGGGGGGCAGGCAAATGTCACATAGCTGCTTTCTGTTTATTCCCAGCTGAAAACAGAACAGCAGCAGATTTCTGCTCCTATATTCTTGCCAGTTGATCTTGCAAAGATCAGAGTACCTTAAAGCAATGTGTGTGTAAAACACAATTTTAAGTAAAAGTGTGTTTTAAGTCCTTTAGGGGACAATTCACACAAGATGTTAAAATGATACCTTTGAATTCTTGATTGATTGCTCCACTTAATCTAGTCCTATAAAAAGGCAGTCACCGATATATTTGTTTATATTTTTATGACTATAAATAAATAGTAAATATGTTTAATTCCACAGTTTCCCTTGGAAAGACAGGCTGACTTTTTAAAAATTATGTGTTTTTTTGACTTATCTTCAAGGCCAAATAAATCAGTAACTCCCTCTTGGAAGCAAGTAACTCAACATTCCCTTATTTCCCTCAGTAAGTTGTGGCTTTAAGCTCATGAAAACTTTGAGAGTAGTGTACTTCCATAGAACACTGTGAATTGTCTCTGCATTTCAGTAAAGAATTTCAGAATGGGCACAAAATATTTGAAAAGTATGTGTTCAGGTGGAATGTGGCCTGGAACCCTGTCAGAAAGTCCTTGCCCCATCTGTGAGCAAATGCAAACATGCTTCCTTAAATCCATTATCAAATAATAGAATTCTCAGAGGATTTAGGGCCCAAAATATGGATAGGACTGATGTAGCTGGGAAATCTATTTAAATATGTAGATGATGGGGCCAGGAATATAGCTCAACAGCATACATGCCTGCCTGGCAAGTGCAAGGTCCTAAATTCAATTCTTGGTACCAAAAAGAAGAGAAGAGAAGAGAAAAGAAAATGAAATATTTTCAGCCCTGCAAAATATCAAGTAAGTTTAGTATAGGCAGGGTTCTCAAGTCATAAGATGAAGTAGAGATTTCCTGCTACAGTAATTCAACTTTAACCACATGGACCCAAAGTACCATAGGAGCCATAGCATGATGCAGTGTGAGAATGGAAATTCTCCTCTCTCCCAGCAAGGAGGAGTAAGCCAATGAGAAAATTCTGAGACAGAAGACTTTCTGCTCACCTTTCTGTCTTCTACTGGGCGCTACCCAGGAATTTTGAGTTGAGAAATGCATGATTGAAAATGCCCTGAGATGTTAATTCTTCTGGTTGGGAAAACTCCAGGTTCTACCAGGTCTTTGTGTCATGCAAGTCAGTAGGGCACTTAAAGTCATTGTTAGTTACTTACGGTGGTATTTTCCTGTTACAGCTACAGTTGACCAATCAGCAGCTTCATTTGAAATGGAAATGTCTCAGACTGGCTTCAGCGCTCATTATTCACAGGTATGTTAATCACTTAGTAAGAAATGAAATATATATTGGTAGGATTTCCTCCTCCCAAAATAACACCCAGTTTTCCATATTACAGTGTATACCAGTTCATGGCATGAGCAGTTACAGGTGTCATGATGGTATTTTCTAATTTACTAAGGAAAAAGGCAATTTGCAAGCTCCGTATTATATCTTATACAACTCATTATATTTTCTAGTACTTATGAATCAGACATCCTGAGCTCTGCCTTATAAAATACTTACTTTATTTGCTAAAGAGATGGAATTTATCTTTTTTTCACTGTCCAGGTATTCAAGGGTCTTGATAGAATTCATTAGGATTTTAAGTCTTAAGTTTTTTTAAGAATAAATTAAGAAGGCAAGATCAGAAAATGTATTATTTGTAGTTGACAAAAAAGAAAAACCATTATTGTGTTTCTAAAGTAATATTGACATTTCAATGTACAATTGTAGTTTATAACCTTGGGCAAGTTACTTGTTATGCCTCAGGTTCCTCTTCTGTAAAGTAGGGATAGTAATAATGACATCTAACCCATAGGGTTATTGTGAGCATTATATGAGTTAGTATATATGAAGCACTTTGAACAGTACCTATCACTTTGTTAATGCTGTCTAATTGCTTGTTCTTCTCATTTTATTAAATATTATTGTTTTCTTTTTTTATGTATAAGGACTGGGTCATGCTTGGGGCAGTAGGAGCCTATGACTGGAATGGAACAGTTGTCATGCACAAGGCAAATCAAAACATAATCCCTCAAAATACAACCTTTCAATTTGGGTCTACCAAAATGAATGAACCGCTTGCTTCTTATTTAGGTAAACTCTTTATGCAATTACAGAAGTTTATTTTTCTGTTTTTCTGTTTGGTATTACTTGCTTATGTTTCTATAGGTTTAAACCATGTGGTAAGATCACTTTGAAGAGTTAGGCAGTTTAAGAACCTATGAAAGGTTTCAGACCTCCAAGTAGCCTTAGTGAGTCAAAATTAGAGAACCTGGAGGTCATTCTCTCTTAGTAGTGATATCTACTGCAGGCAATAGTAGGCTACATACACTTTATGAGATTTCCCTGTGTCTGATATTATCTTTAAATTCCCTGTGTCTGATATTATCTTTAAATTTAGTTCCTAGTGGACAGGAACTAGAAGCAGAAAAATGAAACCTCAACTTTGCTTGTATTTTAGAGACTGGAGTCTCATATTCTCTTTAACTTTTATCATTGGTCTCTTTCTTTGGCTTCTGATTACGAAAAAAAAATTTAAGGATTTCATACTTTTCTTTAAGTAGTACTGTTCACAATCAGAACAGTGCTTTGAGTTTATACCCAGTGATATAACATCATCTCATTTTCTAAAGACTTGCCAGGAATGAGTAGTTATATGTCTGGTACCCTCTTTAGTATCTGTACCAGTTCGGATGTTGCCTAGAAGATGCTTCTTTGTCACTGGAAAAAGATTTCCATGAACAGTTGGGAGGGTCTAAATGGAAAGGACTTTCAGCAAATGGTTTCTCAACTCTCAGTCAACAAAAAAATTTTTAGCTCCTCCTTTGCTCCAAGTATTGTTCTTTGTGCTAGAAATGCAGTAGTAAAGAAAACAAATACTTTTGCCTTGAAGCGATCACATTTTTAGCAAGTTATTATTTCTGTATGGGATTTTTGTGTTCTGAGGGTAGATGTTGTTCTCTCTATAAGCCAGTTTCTTTCATTTTATGAAGAAAGTGGCAGGTCTTTACTGCCACTTTCCTATATGTCCTTATTCAAGAATGTCTGTTAAAGCTGTAAAGCCATCAAGATTTAAGAAGAATAAAAAGCCTTAGGTTTTAGATAACTAATAATATACTGTAATAATAGCAGCAGAGACAATATGACTGCTACAACTTCTTGAGACATGTGGAACTGCATTCATGAAAGTCTTATTATCATTCTGCCCTAGTAAGACAACAGCTAGAATATTACATTGTTTTAAGAATCACACATCCCAGAGGCAAAAATGACAAACTAAGATATGCCAGTAAGAGATTATTCAGGGAATACAGATCTGGAAGTATTTCTCTGCTATAAGCCCATCTCTGTCTTACACATGAAGAAACTAGAGGGTAGAAAACAAAGTATACATTGCATGTCTTTGAACCATTTGGAAGATAATGGCATAAAATATAAGGGTTGGGCTTAAATTTCCTCTCAAGTTCTAGCATTAAGAGAGATCTTAGCATACTCAAACGTTTCCAAATTAAGAAGCTGAAGGATGGAACAATTATGTCACAGTCACCTATAATATGGTTGAAGCTACAATCTACAATCTATTTATTGTTTGATTCTTGTTAGTGTCCATTTCACCATACAAAATACCTGACTATGGATTAAGAAAATACCACATAAATGTTGAGCATTTGTAATGTGGCAAACATTGAACTGAGTTGAGAATAGCAAGATGAGAAAGGAATATCTTTTTTTGATGAGAGAGAATGAAGAAATAAGCAGTCATTATTAGTATGTTATGTGCTATAACAGAAAACTAGCACATAGGGCAGGTTAGATTACATATCTTCTGGAAGTTCTTCATATCCTAATATTCTATGAGACAGTTTTATGAGAAATATTTTGGAATCAAGATCCAGTTTAACTCAAGAACTCTTTCCTAGATTGAATAGTTATAGAAAAAACTACCTATGCATATAATGGATGACCTACAAAGGGTACCTCTTTAAGAAAGACATTTGACAATGTATTGCAGAATCTTAAAAGGGATCACACCACAATGACCTGGAAATTCCACTTTTGCATGTCTAACCTAAGAAATAAATCTAGTATTAATATAACACTGACCCAGAAATTTCATGTCTGATGATCTAACCTAAGAAGTAAATCCAGTATTTAAGTATGATAAGTGTACAATTATTTCCATTGTATTGATATTTATGATATTTGAAGAAATGGCATTATCTTAAATGTGTAAAATTATAGGATAATCAAGTAAATGGCAAATTCACTTAGTGGAACCTTATACATCCATCAGAATAAAGATGATAAAACTTCTCTTGCTATAATGCTAAGGACTTGAAACAATTATGGTGCTGACTGTTCAGATAAGGAGGTCTTTAAGTCATAGAAACTTGTGTTTGTTTTCATACTGTGTTCCTGTGACCTTGAACAAATTACCCTGCAAAGCCTCAAATTAATTATTTCTAAAATGGCAAAAACTATATTGCATATATAATTTGGGTTGTGACAAAGATTAAATTAAATAGTGACTACAAAATGCTTGCTTGGTACTGTGCTGCAGAGATAGTTAGCATTCAGGAGATCTTGTTTATAATTTTGTTGTTACGTAGTGTTATATAATGAACATCCCTCTTATTTTATTTTTATTTATTTATTTATTTATTTTTTTTTTTTTTGCGGCACCAGGGATCGAACTTGCAACCTCGGGCCTGCCAGAGAGGTGCTTAAGCCACTGAGCCAAACTCCCGGCCCTAGTTTTTTTGAGGCAGGGTCGCACTATGTAGCTCAGGCCAGCCTTGTGCTCACGTTGTAGCCCAAGCTGGCCTTGAACTCACAACATTCCTCCTACCTCAGCCTCCTGAGTGCTGGGATTACAGGAGTGCACCACCTCGCCTGGCTATTCCTCTTATTTTAGTATCACAGTAAAAAAAATAATAACCCCAACGATAGCCATGTCCTAATCTCTGGTCCCATGAATATGTTACCTTGTGTGTCAAAAGATACCTGGTAAATGTAACTAAATTAAGGATTTTTGAGGTGGGAAATTTATCCTAAAATATATGAGATAGCCCAGTGTAATCAAGTGTCTTTAAAATCAGAGAATTTCTCTTGGATGTAGTCAGAGAGAGAAAGAACTGAAAAAAAGTGGCCAGAGAGATTCAATGCTGTTGTCTTTCAATATGGAGGGAGGGAACTTGGGCTACAAGTGGTCTCTAGAAGCTACAAAGGACAAGGAAGTAGATTTTCCCCTATAATCTCCAGAAAACAGCGTAGCCCTGCTTGCTCTGATTTTAGCCCAGGGATAATTATTCTAGACTTTCAACTTACAGACTTGTAAGATAATACACTTACATTGTCATAAGCCACCAAGTTTGTGGTAATTTGTTATGGTATTATAAAAAACTAATATGAATATATGTAATGAGTAGGTGATTTAGCACTATTTAAACTAAGTATTGAATACTTATAAAATTAAAGACATTGTGTAGAATATACAAATGTGTGTGACATGGTCACTACTTTGGAAATTCACATATTTTAACAATTAATATAATACTGAAATATTTTTGATATTGTAAATAATGATTATGTGATTAAATTTCTTTAAAACCAATAAACCTTAGAATCCTAAATCTATTGCTCCCCTAAAGCTTCAGTTGATGGTTGGCTAAAGCAGACTTAGAGAACTTAAAATTTAAGCATACCACTCAAGTAAGAAAACAGTAAAACAGGCTTCATTCCTGACCACAGTACTTAAAATATATGAGTCATTTTGTCAATTATTCCTAAATAAAAATGAGAAAAAAGTACTCTTTCAAAAAATATATATACATTATGACTCCTTTATGTTCAGAAAAGGGAAAGTTTTTATATGTTCACTACAGTGTGCTGGGATGATTTTTTTCTGTTTCAGAAATCATTCCATTGGCTTATTCAGAAGTTAGCATACAAGACATTTTGCCAACATAAAGTCTAATATACGTAAGATTTCTTTCAAAATAGAAAAGCACTCAAAAAGGCAGGGGTCAGAGAGTGGACACTTGTTTTGTTTCCAAATATTATTTTAAATCTGAAATGAGGCTATCAAAATGTTTCCTTATGAAAATAACAAATCAAGGACAGAGTGAATGTGTCATTCTGAAATCTCTGCAAATTTCAAGTTGTGAGATCACAGAAATAAGCAGAGTGAAATGTGGATGCTCGAAAAAAATACTCATGTACTAGTCCATAATAATCAGAATGAAGTAGGAAGCTATTGAACATATCTTTCAGGGTATAGTCAAGCACTTATCTTCTGTGATCCAATAAACTGCTTCAGTGATCCAATCAACTGCTTTGGTGGTAAGAACGCAGTTGAGATTATGTTCCCTGCCTCTTCCACAGTTTGTTGTTCTAATGGTGAAGACAGATTCCAAAGGAAAAGGAAAAAAAATGAGGCAGAGGCCTAGAATCAACACAGCTCTTAACTGTTTTCCATTACTTCACCATCTCACACTTCTTCCAAGAAGGGAATTATGAGAACTGACAGAACTTATTCTTCATAAATCCATGCACAGAGCCATAGCATCCACTTTTTTCTCTTCTATCTTGTGCTTTTCCTTTTCAGGAAGTAATATTAAGTTTGAATGATGTTTATTATTTGCCTTTCACTAAAATTATCCTTTACTTGTTCCTCTTTTTCTTTCCCTCCTTATCTTTACCTGAGCTGCAATAAGAAACCACTGGTACCTGACAGTGACTATCCCTATGATACAACAAGTAATATTTGTAGTTATCAAATGCAAAAAATGAAAGTCAAATAAATAATCACGCATGTGAATGAAATGCCACATAAAATGAGAAATACGAGCCAGGCAAATCACTGCAAGTTCGAGGTTAGTTGGGCCTACAGAGCGAGTCAAACCAGCCTGAGCTGCATAGTGAAAACCTGTCTTAAAAAGACAAATGAGAGACAGAGACAGAGACAGAGAGAGCGAGAGAGAGAGAGAGAGAGAGAGAGAGAGAGAGAAATAGTCGGATATATGAAAAGCCGTCCAAGTCTCATGCATAATTTTCAACTTAATTTTAAAAGTGTCATTCACTCATTTTCCTGAGCAGCTCTGAAAACTACTAAAAGAAATAAAAATCAACATGTATTGACCTTTCTCCATTTATTCCACTCTGTCCTTTGTATATCTTAGTAGCATGGTATGAAATAATATAGCTTTTGGTTTGCATATTCTTCTTTTCCTTTTTACATATGCATAAATATGACTCTTAAGTGTTTATTTCATAAGCAATATTGTGGCTGGTAATTGTCTTAGTTAATTTTCACTCATTTCTGAGACAAAATGCCTGTCTCCCAAAATTAGGCAAGGAAAGGTTTATTTCTTACAGTTCTTGAGCGTTCCGGTCCATACTTCGTTGTCTCCAAGGCACCATGGCGTGGCAGGGCAGTCATTCATGGCAGCCGCCAAGCAGCAAGGCAAACAGGCTACAGAAAGGGTGGGAGAGTAAGAGAGGGAAGACACGCATCCCTCTCACCCTTACACTGTATCTCAGCTCCACCTGTGGGTGGGTACAGCACTCACATCACCAATCCCAGCACTAGACAACAAACCAATCACAAACGCCAGACTCAGCCCCATCCAAATTACATGAGTCTTTGGGGGTACATAGGACAAACCAATACAGTAATATAAAAATATAATACTTTATATGTTTGAAAAGCATGTTTTACATTCTATAATGTCTATCAATATAAAAACCTTAAAGAATCATGAAAAATGAGAATGTGGGAAAATCTTAATAAAGCATAATATGCCTGAGGAATTGCCTTCCCTTAGTGCTTGTCAGAATGAACACATTTTTGTACAAAATCCTGTGTTCTTCTTTGAAAAATTTGAAAGAAAATTAAATTATTGTCTGGTAGTAAAATACTTACCAAGTAAATTGGCAATGTGGTGTTTCTCTGAGTTCAAAAGACTGTGTGGTGACATTTTGAAGAATAGCAACCCTTTGTGGTACCTCTTTGAACAGCCCAAGGTATTAGAACATTTCTTCCTGGAAAGTCAAAATCGAAATGTAGTAAGTTTTATCCATGGATTTAGCTTTCTTCCTGGAAAGTCAAAATCGAAATGTAGTAAGTTTTATCCATGGATTTAGCTTCTCCAAAGACACAAAGAATAAGTCCAATTCTTCATTCAAAAAATAGTAATATGTCAGAAAGACACAACTCAAGCTCTTCTCATTATGGGCCTGAGCCATTTCTAAAAATGGTACACTATTTGTTTCACTCAGAAAATCCTACCAAGTCATGCAAATTAAAATGTGTAAATCTTCACTTAAGTTGGAGAACACTGTGAAATTTCTCAGGCCACTAATGGTATGCACACCTGAAAAGCCACCAAATGTCTCAAAGGTGACTTTAGGAAATGTATGTCTTTCCATTTTTACAATGATTAAGTTAGTAGGTGTGTGGGTCTTGGATGGAGGGTAAATGCCAAAAAATGCTGAAGTGTTGCTGGATATACTTCAAAATACAGAAGGTAATAATGAACTTGAGTGTTTACATATGTATTCCTGATCATTGAGCACATCCAGATGAACAAAACACCCAAGATGCCATACTTGAGAACAAAAGGCCGGTTAACCAGTCCATGAACTCCCCCATCATACCGAGATGATTCTATCTGGAACAGAACTGTTTGTAAGAAGGGGAGATTACACAGAAAAAAAAAAAATCTGTGGCTCAGGAAATAGTTCAAAATAACAGCATGAAGTTCTGAGTTTGATTCCCAGTACACCCCCCCCAAAAAAAAACCCTTGAAAATTTAAGTAAAACCTTAAAAAATATGTTAAAAATTATAAAAAATATGAAACACAATAAGAAATAATCAGACATACGAAAAACTGTTAAATATCAGCATTAATCAAACACATTAAACACACAAAGGCACTGCTGTTAGACAAAGTTTAACGCTAATAAACATCTTTAAATTTAAATAACAATAACAATGCACAATGCCTAGTAATGTGTAATGAAACTAGGCCCTCACACAACTGTTCACACCACAAATATTCTGGAAACAATTTGCTGGCTGGTGTAAGAACCAAATTTGATCCAATAATCTATTCTTTGACTTTTATGTCCAAAAAATCCAAAAGAAGAAAATATATTAACTGTTCAAAGATGCTTCATACACTTAAGTATAATACTAAAAACTTAAAAAATGTCTGGATTCTAGCATTCCATTAGGGAATGGCCAGGTAATAAACACACATTTTTGTCCTAGCTCTGAGAAATACTCTTCAACTATTCAAAATTACAACTGGGGCTTAGGATGTTGCTCAGCGTCACAGCACCTGCAGGGCAAGTGTGGGGTCCTGAGTTAGATTCCCAGTGTCAAAAATAAATAAGTAAATAAAATTACAACTAAAAATCTGATAGCAATTCAGAAAAAAAATTATATTTTCTATAATCTCAACTATATGACTATTAATATCTATAGCACACATGCTTGCATCCAGATGAAACATAATTGATTAACTTCCAAGTAGTAAATTGAAGGCTGTCAGTTTTTGTGGGGTACCTGTCACAACTGTTATGTCATTGTGCCTTTAAACTGAAAAACTAAGGGTTGGGGGAGGATACATTTTCAGAATAAAGCAACTTCGGTAGGTAATCAGAGGACGTATTAGAAGATGCTAACCTAAACAAATTCTAATGTGCATTTTCAAATTATTTTTTTAAAATAGGGAGCTACATAAAATAGAGCAAGGAAGGCTGTTCCAGTCACTTAAAGTGATTCATGATATATTATATGCAGACTTTAAGGGGACAGTTGTATACCTCGAGTGTCTCTTCATTTAGGTTACACAGTAAATTCTGCCACTGCTTCTGGTGATGTGCTGTATGTTGCGGGACAACCTCGATACAATCATACAGGCCAGGTCATCATCTATAGGATGGAAGATGGACACATCAAGATTCTCCAGGCATTCCATGGAGAGCAGGTAAACATGAAAAAAATTTTTAAATTAAACTGTTATCCTCTATGTAACTATCTGTTGTCCCAATTTTTTAAAAAGCAATAAACACATTAAATTTCCACTATGAACAAGCCCCTACAGCCCCCCCACTAAATTCTTTAGAAGAAGGAAAAGGATCTGTATCTTTGCCCTCATGAATATTTCAGTTGCATGGGGAAAGAGGAAAGATGTATAGATAATAGGTGTCAATGTAGTTATCTGAAATATATACAAGAAAAAAAATCTAAAACACCAAGAAACATAAAATTACCAGCAACACAAACATTATATTCAGAAGATAGGAAGATTGCTTTAAACTGAAATTGGTGCAGAAAACCTTAAGAGATGAAGTTTGGGCCGAGTCTCAAAGGAAAGACAGAATATGAATAAGTAGAAAGGTAACTGAAAGAGAGTTAAAGAGATAATATGAATCCCAATTATATGACGTTTTGAACTAAAAAATTTGGATTATATCTCAGGGACAATTAGAAATTGTAACACGTGAAACTGAAAATTCTTCTTAGGTTACATTGAATATTAAAAATAGTATAGGAAACAATACACATAACAGGTAAACATCAATATTTACAATATTTTTTAGACTGAAGCATCTTACTGTGCTATTTTGGGTTATTTTTTAATTGTAGCAGTTTGGGTAACTTTTGACCTATCTCATAGTTTTCTGTATTTTCCCACTGTCTACTAAGTGAGACTTATTAACTTTACTCTGCAGTTTCAAAGGGGATTTCTTCTTGGGCTTTTGTAAATATTTCAACTCAGGAGACTATACAGGAAGGGCTGATTCAACTTTGCTCATCCATAGATGTCCTGGCTGAACCTCAGCCCAGCATACAATCCTGGTGCTAGGAAACTCACAGTAGGCAGGCCTAAGAGCTACCTTGGTTCTAGAGCCTCATGCCCCACAGGAGGCAGTGTCCCTTATGATGACAGCATAGACATACCTTCCAGTATCTCTGTGATGGGCCTGCCCATTACAGGATTCACTTCTGGGAAGCCTAAAATATATCATCTCCATCAGGTACTTAGAGTTCAATTATGATTCCTCATGACTAAAATTCAACATCCCAGCCAGAATCTGTTTTCACCACCACCAATATTGTTCAGCAATACATTTAGAATTTCATCATCAGTGGATTCCCAGGAATGTAAGAGTGTATTAGAGGCCAGATTCTTACATACCAGACTTTATTACTCAGCTTTGTGTTGCCATGACAAAACATCTGAGATAAGCAATTTAAAGAAGAAAGATACCTTTGGTTCACAGTTGCAGAGGTTTCAGTCCCTGGTCAGCTGGCTCCATTGTTTTAGTAATGATGGAAAGAAAGGCATGATGGGAGAAAGCTGCTCGCCTTATGGCAACCAAAGGCAAAGAGAAAGGGAAGGAGCCAGATGGGAAAGGGTCAGGGAACTCTAAGTACCTTTCAAAGTTCACCTCCAGAGATCTACTTTCTTTAATGGGGACCTAACTCCTAATGGCCCATTCAGCTTTGAATGTACCAATGAATTAAGCCATTGATTACATTAGCATACTATTCAGTGACCTCCAGGCCCCAGCTCTGAACATTGCTGCATTGAAGATCAAGCCCTCAATATGTGAGTCTTTGGGAAAAAACTTCATATTTAACTATTATATTCAATAATGCTTCAACAATAGAAATAAGGCTGTTATGGTTTAAGGTTGAGGCAAAAAAAGAAACTCTAAAATGAGATGACAATAAAAAATGGAAAAGGAGGGGATATAGTAGACACAAGTAAAGTAAAACTGAGAAAGTAAAATTAAACATTTTAGAGGACATCTTAGGTCTGTTATCATTTTGTTACAAGTGTAAGAAAGTGTAATATTTTGTGGAAAATTGCTTATGCAAGCAGAGGACAGAATCATGAATGATATGGCGTTTTTAATCCTTTCATACCTGTGTTCCATTTTTGGAATGCCCATAACAACAGAACAAAATAAAATGTTTGTTGTTCAAATTTTTGTTCCTTAAGTTTTTCTAGGTAACATGTATGAATTTCATGCAAAAATTCAAAAACTTTCAAGCTTTGCCATAAGTGGGTCAAAAATGGTGTTGGACTCTTTAATGTTTACTGTAACAGTAAGCTCAAATTCAGATGTAGGTGCCAGGTGAGTCAAGTAAATGAGACAAGCTGACAGGTATAAGCACCAAGAAGTTGGGGAAACCATGATCCAGGTAGCTTGGGAGTTCCCACTCAGTTCAAGAGGGCCATTACCATGTGGGCATGAATGGCCAGTGTTAACAGAGTTTATCACATTTTTGTTATGCTCGTGATTAATTCCACTTAAAAAAAAAACACTTTAAGTCCCTCAAAAACCTGTAAGAAAAGCACCATCAAAAGTCATCAAAAGTACATTCCTAAGTCAATCTAGCAATGCCTTGAAATGCAGACCCAGAGCCTTAGGAAGGAAGACTGAAATGTACAATATGGTGATGACCAAGCTTGGGAGGCATTGGTTGTCTAGTGTAAGAGAATGGGAAGAAAATCACAGGTCTAAACTCTATGGAATGCCAAACTTGCGGGATGAGAGGAAGGAAAGGAGGTAGCAAAATAAAAAGACGAAGTCTTCTATGATATAGGAGCGAATTATAAGAGCAAAGATAAAATCATAGACACTAACACGGGAAATGTCAGTAAGGCAAATACTAAGAGTGTCAAATTTTAAACAGGTCAGTATTTGAAAAGGTGATATAAAAGGTAATATTTAAATAATGTAATGAAATTTAAGTTCCCTATTACCTTCTAAGGCCAATCCCTATCTTTAAATGAAAAAATGCAGTACTGCAAGGGATAACCTCCTTCAATCCTTTCATATTTTTCTATCTCTCATAGCAGATGGGACAAGACTTAGCAGTAGGTAAGTAGAAAATGATCTAAGACCATAAAGTAAAATATACTGCAGTTTTCCGGGACCTTTCAGCTTCTATTAATGTACTTATTTCCTATTTTCATATTGCTATATTTAAACTTTGTATGAAACCATCCTGGAAAGTTGTCTTCCCTTTAACTCATGGTATTTTCTTTTTAAATCACTGCAGTATCACTAACCTAACTTGTGGAGAACAAAAAGCGTTATAAGTTGAAAGCTAAAGGGAATCATTTCTGTTATTCTCAAGCTTCAAAATCTGCAACAATTACTCATTCCCAAGGATTAGACTATCTAATATGTTGAGCTTAAAGATTGCTCAGCTACCTAGTTTTATATTTCATTACCTTTGATAACTGAATGTCATATCCTTTTCTACACTGGCAGAAGCAAGAGAAATGAAGGTTTTTAACTTTCTTCAGAACATCTGGTGTTCATCAGATTGTTTTGTTTTGTTTTGTGCCATAGATTGGTTCCTACTTTGGCAGTGTTTTAACAACAATTGACATTGATAAAGATTCTAACACTGACATCCTTCTCATCGGAGCACCCATGTACATGGGAACAGAGAAAGAAGAACAAGGAAAAGTATATGTGTATACTCTGAATCAGGTAATGGTAGCTGAGTTTGGTAGAAATTCAGGAAAAGATTTTCTGTTCATTCAGTACTGAATAGTGCAGTTCTAATTTTTCCCTCACTATAGAAAAGACAGCAAAGAAGTTTTCAAGGTCCATTCATGCCATCAAAGCCTCAGTTTCAAATGGAAAACTTAAAATTCTAATGTTGTTCTAGTCATTAGATATTTTCTATTTGGAAATGTAAAGTATATTTTATACCAGAACAGATGTGATAAAGAAGACAGATCAGATACTTCTCAGGAACCACTATGGTCTTTGGAATATTTCACTGGGCTGGAGTGAAATTCCATTCTTGACAATAGATATCATTTTTAGGTGAAATCTTGATTTTTTTCATTATGAGATTATGTTGCTATTTGCAGCAAAGCCACTGTTTATTTAACTTTTTTAAATTCATATTTTCTCCTCTATTATTTTAAATCATAAATTGTGTCTCTTTTTTTTCTGTTGTATGTTACTTTCTCTTATGAACTTTTTTGGGGGAGTCTTACTCTGTTCCCTTTTTTGCCGCTCAACCCCCAAAAGTGTGGTTTTTCACACTTTCTAATACTTTTTTCCTTGCTGGATTGTTGTCTTCCTCTCCTCTACAGGGAACTGTAGAGAAAATTTGCTTTTTGAACAAAATGGGAGAGAATAAAAGGAGCCTTATCAAAGTAGCACTGTGTTGGATAGAGAAAGGAGCATGACACAAATTGAGAATTTTGAAATTAAGTTCTTTAAGGTTAAAAAGGTGATGCTGATTAGATACTCAACTGTGCTAAAAGA